>CAUYQG010040362.1:0-12910 GCA_963574415.1 Tarsius wallacei
ATAGTCATTTCAAAGTTATTTTCCTTGTAGGGAAGGAACAGATGGCACATGCCTGAAGTTCCAGCTACTTGGAAGGCTGAGGCGGAAGGATCGCCTGAGCCCAGCCCAGCAGGTCGAGGCTGCGGTGGCCGGAAGCGGCCACTGAACTCCATTCTGGGGGACGGTGAGAGACGCCAACTCAAAAAAAAAAACAAAAACAAAAAGCCGGGATACTTAACCATATTAATAAAGACGGACTGAGCAGAGGAAAATCTGGGACCTTTTTTCCATGTTTTGTTATGGCAGATTTTGAACTGAAAAAAAAGTTCAAAGAATAACACTAGTGGACACTAATAAGCCCTACACCTAGATTAAAAATAAATATTTTGCCACGTATTAAATAAAAGTTATGAGGCCATTGTTTTGAACTAATCTTGCGTCAGGCACTCAGCAAACTCAGCTAAAAATCAGTGTGGAGTCACTCAGGCAGCGGCTCTTTGTCACCAGTCTGCGTTGTTATCTGACCTTCTGAAGGGGGGGAAAGAAAAGGGAGAGAGACTGAACAGCCTAATTTCCCACACCAGCCTGCTTCAGTTGACGTGATCATGGAGTTTCCTTGACTTTAACCCTGGCCAAAGAAAGCTAACCAGAAGTAACCTGGTGTTAACCAGTCAGCTACTCCTGGTATCCCCCTGTTCCTGCCTTTTCTTTTCTTTTCTTCTTTTTTTTTTTAGTCGGAGTCTCACTGTCACCCAGGCTGGAGTGCAGTGGCTTGCTCATGGCCACCACAGCCTCGACCTGCTGGGCTGGGCTCAGGCGATCCTTCCGCCTCAGCCTTCCAAGTAGCTGGAACTTCAGGCATGTGCCATCTGTTCCTTCCCTACAAGGAAAATAACTTTGAAATGACTATTCTGCTTTTTGTTCTTTCATCCTGAAATAATTGAAAGAAACAGAATTCAAAGGAGTGGGTGATTGTTCCTTGGCTAAAAAGTTAAGGTCTTGCTGATATAGGCAGAAAACAAATGAAACAGTATTATAGCATTTTCCAAACAAGCCTGGTTTGTTTATGACTCACAGTAGTTTGATAAGTTGCAGCTTTTCTTTCCCGTTTCCAGTTTAAAAAAGTAAATGTACATTCCATGCTAGAGACAGATAGTAGAAGGCCTCTGGGGTAACAGCAGTCAGAGGAGGCAGCTCGTCTGTAATGGGAATCAACAGGTGAGAGGGAAGGTGTCTTCTGCTACCCCTTAGTTTTTATAACAGTTTACAAAACATTGTAGGTGAAGAAAAGGCCAGTCTACAGTCAGAGGCACAAAGGTTACATACAGCCTTCTGTCATGTGACTCAAGGCCCAGAATCACATTCCTTGAAGGCTCAAGATAGCTCAAACTTCCAAAAGCTTGGATTTTCAGCGTTGGCCTTTCACAGTTCTTTGCTTCTGCTGTTTTCAACCCTGTCCTGTCTAAAACCAACCTTCTCTGTTGGGCTCACTAGAATGCTCATTCTTTTTTTGAATGAAGAGTTGCCCAGTTGTTGACTTGGAAATAAAGCCAGTTAAGATCTGTAAATTGTAATTTTGTCTTTTGACATTTACCATATTCCTTATTGATGTATTTTTTTTCCTGAATCATTTGAAATTAACTTAGTTATCTTGAATCTACCTCTGTAGACATTTCGGCATGTGTTTCTAAGAATGTGTTTTCATGTGTAACCACAGTGTTCTTGTACATTTTTTTTCTTTTTTGAGTCGGAGTCTCACTCTGTCGCCCAGGCTGGAGTGCGGTGGCATGCTCATGGCCACCCCAGCATTGACTGCTGGGCTCTAGCGATCCTTCTGCATTAACCTTCCAAGTAGCCGGAACTACAGGGATGCGCTACCACGCCTGGCTAATTTTTGACTTATTGTAGAGATGAGGTCTCACCAAGTTGCCTGGGCTGGCTCGAACTCATGGCCTCAGGCAGTCCACTTGCCCCCGGCCTCCCCAGGTGCTGGAATTACAGGCTGAGTCACCGAGCCCAGTTGTTCTTGTGCTTTTAAAGTTTAATGGAAATTTCATATTATCTCATACTTAAGTCTCTGTTTAAGTTATTTCCTCAGTTGTCTCTATGCCTTTTGTACTTTTATTTTTTTTTGAGTTGGAGTCTCACTCTCACTCGGACTGGAGTGCAGTGGCCACTCCCAGCCACTGCAGCCTCGACCTGCTGGGTTCCGGTGATCCTTCTGCCTCAGCCTTCCAAGTAGCTGGAACTACAGGCATGTGCTACCGTGCCCGGCTAATTTTTGATTTATTGTAGAGATGAGGTCTCGCCAAGTTGCCCAGGCGGGTCTTGAACCCACAGGCTCAGGCAATCCACTCACCTCGGCCTCCCAAAGCACTGGGATTACAGGATGAGCCACTGAGCCCGGCTGCCTTTTGTACTTTTTATTCCCCCTTTTATGACCATGTTTTCCAAGTTTACTTGTTGTGTCTAGCCATTGTGTCCCTTTAGTCTCTCTCATTCTAGGGCAGTGTGTCTACCATTTTTCTTTTTTATGATGTTGACTTTTTGAAGAGTAGGGCCCATTCTCTATGTACAAACTCCACCTTTCTAGTTTGTTTCCTCATGAGGTTGTCTAACTGGAAGCAAGGTCTAAAGGCTGGATCAGGTTTTGGGAAGGAATATTTGACACATCACTGTAAGAAGTAGATGACAGTGAGCTTGACTCAGTGTTTATGGCGACCAACTGTTTGATCTCCAGCTGGGTGGTGAAGAGGGGCCGAGATCTCCTTGCAAATTACAGCGCATTTCCTCCTTTGTAGTTGGCATGAGAACTTGTGGTCAGGTGATCCTGCGGTGTCTTCCATGACTGTTCCCAGCAGCCCTTCTCCTGATGGTTTTGGCAGCTGTGGATGGTCTCTCTGAACACAGGACTTCTTTATGGCATTGCAGTCAAGCTCCGTTAGACCACATTTTCCATCACACTTGAAAAGTTTTTGAACAATTTCTGCTCTCCTAGGAATAATGAGGTTTTCTGCCTTAGCACCTAGACTTTTCGAAGAGAATGTTTCCTTCAGGTTTTCTTTTAAAGGTGGTATGTCTTGTAAGACAACATGAACACATAAGGTTAGCCTTTTCCAATCAAAAGAGAGCAGGGTTTATTTGAGGAAAGCGCTAGTTCATCGGAAGTTCCAGAGCATTCCATGGCAGCTGTGGGGCCAGGACTTCGTGAGTTGGCCTCTTCAGGGTTCCCTTGTGATCTGTCTCTGCATTTCTTTCTGGTTTCCACAGGAGTTGGGGTAAGATTAGGCAGTTGAAGTCTTTGTTAATTGCAGCTCACAAGTGGGGAAGACTTTCCATCTGGAGTTTTGCTTTCTCCTGTTGGTCAGGTAAGCCCCTTTTTATCCTTTCCCTGCTGCAACTCCTCCTTCAACTTTGGTTATAATTTTTAAAAGCTCGTTAATAAGTTCAACTTGAAATTTTAATGGAGTCAGAAGCAACAGAAAGTATTGCTAAAACAAGCTTTAATCTACTCATGAGAAAGGTGCACACTTAGTATATTAGCAAGCTAAAATTTTCATATCATCGAATGAAATTTGTTAGGATAAATTGATACTCGTTTAAAGTTTTCCTTAAATCTTTCCAGTAGTTTTGTAAAGAGGAACAGAGAAAGGCAGTGGCCGTGGGATATTCTTTAATATCAGGAAAGACTATATTTTTGGTATGCTGATGACAGTATTCTAGGGGTAAGAGAATCGTATGCAGAGGAACAGGGTGGGGTTGATTATGACGTTGACAGGGTTAACCTAACATGGCTCATGGATAGTTCGTTTGTTGTGAGGACAAAGAGTACTCACCAGTTGGGCAGTTTGGTGTTGAGATGATGAGTAGTGTCTTTTGTTTACTTCTGTTTACTTCCTGGAAAAAAGCAAGCTTTTTTGATAAGGCTGTGGATAGTGTTGTTGAGTGTTCATTTGAGATATGACATTATAAATTAGAAGTGAAGTTTTGTTATGTGTTTTTGCCCATGTTTAACTGCTGTAAGTTGTAAGCATAGGAGGAAGGGAGTTGGGCTAGGGTTTCACCACACAGCAGTGATGGGAGGAGAAGGCTAAGAACACCGAGAAAAGCATGGGAGTGATAACCGTTGTGACTGTGATGAACCAACTGGGAAATCTCAGCTGAGTGATGAGTTCCTGGGGAGACTGCAGGATGTTGGGTAAGCAGTAACGCTTACCCAACATCCCACGATCCTGGTTGTGTCAGATAATCGTCGGAGTGGGATTGTTGGGACAAGAAAGCCGCAATGGTCAGATGTGGCTTTGAGTGTGAGATGCTGGAAATAAGAGATTTTGGGGGTGTCGCAGTTATTGGTGGTAGAAAGTCTAGGTTGTGACTGTGAAAATGGATGGCTGAAGTGTTGGGTGGGTGGTTTGAACGGAGGATGTCCACAGGTTGAGGGGCAGATGTTGAAAGGATCTTGTGTGTGCGGGCTGCCAAGGATGTCGATGGAAATAAGAGATTTTGGGGATGTCGCAGTTATTGGTGGTAGAAAGTCTAGGTTGTGACTGAAAATGGATGGCTGAAGTGTTGGGTGGGTGGTTTGAACGGAGGATGTCCACAGGTCGAGGGGCAGATGTTGAAAGGATCTTGTGTGTGTGGGCTGCCAAGGATGTCGATGGGACTCCTGGTAGAAAAGCAGTAAGCTGGATCCCAGAGTCTCGATGGTTGTGTGCGGGTGACTGGAAGGGGAGTGGGTGGATGACCAGAAGGGGCGGCTGCTAGACCAGGGACATGATGTGTTCTCCCAAAGGGAGGCTTTGGAGTCAGGAGGTGAGTGAGCTGTTGGTGGGTGGGGTCTCATGGTGACAGGAGACAGCCTCTTGGAGAGGTTTGGACAGGCTGGGAGGAGGGGCTGAGAAGGTCCCCTAGCCAGGTCTGTGTGGGAAGAGTTGAAGGAGGGAAAAGAGGGATGTCAGGCTGGGAGCGGGACTTGGTTAGGCTCTTGGTGAAGATGCGTGAGCCACCTGTGGGCCTGGCAGCCTCGACTTAGGCCTGTCTGCATAGGTCATTGGTGGTGAGGCAGGCCGACTGCAGCTCTTTTTTTTTTTTGAGTCAGAGTCTTACTCCGTTTCCCAGGCTGGACTGCAGTGGCACGCTCATGGCCACCCTAGCGTCGACCTGCTGGGCTCTGGTGATCCTTCTACCTCAGCCTCCCAAGTAACTGGAACTACAGGCGAGCACTACCACGCCTGGCTACTTTTTTGATTTATTGTAGAGGTGAGGGCTTGTGAATTTGCTCAGGCTGGTCCTGAACCCGTGGGCTTAGGCAGTCTTCTCACCTCGGCCTCCCAAAGTGCTGGGATTACAGGCTTGAGCTTGAGCCACCGTGTCCGGCCCGGCTGTAGTTCTTAGTAAGACCCTCCCTGGAGGTAACTACCCAGTGCAAGGTTTAATACAAGATGTCCAGTGTACTGTATTAAACCTTGCGCTGGGTAGTTACCTCTAGGGAGGGTGCTATTTTTCTCAGTGCTGTTTACGGCCAATTGTGATGTACGATGTGTTTTCCAGACTTAATTGTTTACTCTCTCCCCCTCCCCTCTAGGCTTTGCAGGTAGCATGCAGTGACTATTTGTTGAAGGAATTAATTTTAAAAAGATAGATTTTTAAATCTATCTCCCTTGAATAATAAAAAATGTATATAAGTTAGACTTTTGCCAGCCAGGCTGATGTCTTCCTCCTTCATTAGACCTAGATTATTTTGACGAATTCATTTATATGTTAGTCTCTGGATAATTAAGCAGTCCCTTTAAGTCTTAAATCTTGATCACGTACCCATGAGGTCTGGGCATAAAGACCAATGTATGGGAAGTGAGTGCAGTCATGTGTTTTAGTGGTATTTGCAGTAGGTAGTTTCATGGTTTGTGAGAACATGTATGATCACATGTTTTACTATATGGACTGCCAACTCCTGGAACCAAATTTGGCTTAAGTGATAAGCTGCTTCCATAAATAACTTATCCTTGCTTGGGTGAGGAACTTTTTCAGGCTTCTCAAAACTCCTGAGCCTTTTTCTCTAGCTTCTGCAAGCCTGTGAACGGTGAGAAAAGCAGGGTCTTGGTGGCTAGCGTGTCCTCATGCTCAGAGCTCATCCTTAAGCTGCCTGTACTTTTCTGTCTTGAGTGTGACTTCCTGTGCTCTTCCCATGCTGCCCTCTACTCTGCCTCCCCCAGTGACCCCACGGGCTCCCCTTCTCCCCGCCCCCACTCTCTGGTTCTTTGTGTCCCACTGGAGAGACGGGCATGCCGGTTTGAATCTTCTGAAACCCTGGAATCCGCCTTCCTGCTTTCTGGCAGCAGAGTGCACTGGGAGGTGGTGGGAGGCCAGGCTGCTGTGGTTGTGTCCCGGCGATCTCAAGAAACTGGACTTTGGGGCCTTGCAGTGTCCAGGCTTCCGCTTTCTCTTTTTCTTTCCTTTTTTCTTTTTCTTTTTTTTTTTGGAGTCAGAGTCTCACTCTGTTACCCAGGCTGGAGCAAAGTGGCACGCTCCCAGCCACTGCGGCCTTGAACTGCTGGGCTCAGGCCGTCCTTCCGCCTCAGCCTTGCAAGTAGCCGGAACTACAGGCGTGCACTACCACACCTGGCTGATTTTTTTGACTTGTTGTAGAGACAAGGTCTAGCCAAGTTGCCCAGGCTGGTCTCAGGCATTCCACTCGCCTCAGCCTCCCAAAGTGCTGGGATTACAAGCTTGAACCGCTGTGCCCAGCCTCTCTTTTTCTTTGACGGGTCTGTCGCCTTCTTTCTACTTTGTTCCGTTCTTCTTAGGAACCCAGGCTTTAGGAAATAAAGGGAATTGCTTTGGGACAAAGTGCATTTTGGCTAATACTTATGTTTGAAACTTCATGTTATGTTTAATGGCTCGCTGGGCATAAGTGTGCTTTCTCGATGCTCTAGTAATGAACTGTTTCACTGTTTTACAGAGTGCTTGTGATTTCACGTATTTTTGCCGAATTTGTAGAAGAGACACTTGGATGGTGGATTAACGAGAACACTAACATTCTGTGACAAGTTTCAAATTGGAGAATATTGAATTTTCACCCTAGTCCAGCAGCTCTGCTGCTCACATAAATACAGATGAATGAAGACCCCATTCGGAAAGACACCTGGCCAGCGGTCCAGAGCTGATGCAGGTAGGCAACGTGCTTCTGTGCATATTTCATAGAATGCATTTAAAACAAGTGTGAAGTGAATGCGTGCTTTCACATCGTACCTAGTGGTTTGCTACTAGTGGTTTGCTACTTTCGAAGCTTGGCGGTTTCTCGTGTTTTGTACATGCACACGTAGGAAGGAGCAGATTTGCTTTTCTTAAAAGGGGAGGTCACTTCAAAGTTTTTTTCTTGTATAATCTTCTGGCAAGTTGTACGTGTCTAGTGAACTTGCAAGTGAATTGTAAATATCTGTTTAATAGGATTATAGTAAAGGAGTGAGTTCTTTTTGGAAGAAAAACTTAAAGTGAGGTTTCAGGTGAATTTGGTTTAGTGAGTTTTAGTATACTGAGAGCAGCTTTACAGAAAAAAGATAAACTCAGAATTTTTTGTATGTTTATTTGAAGGAACTTTACTGGCATGGACATTATGATCAAAATTACGTTAATTCTTACTTTTGTGGTACAACTTACATAGAAGTTTAGACTTTTTACCCCCCTAAAAAACAAAGATAAACAACAAAAAAATTTTTTTTTTGAGTCGGAGTCTCACTCCATCTCCATCAAGACACGCTCACGGCCATCCCAGCGTCAACCTGCTGGGCTCCAGAGATCCTTCCGCCTTAGCCTTCCAAATAGCCGGAACTATAGGCTCATACTACCATGCCTGACTAATTTTTGATTTATTGTAGAGATGAGGTCTTGCCAAGTTGCCTAGGCTGGTCTCAAACCCGCAGGCTCAGGCAGTCCACTTACCTCTGCCTCCCAAAGCACTGGGATTATAGGCTGAGCCACCGAGCCCGGCTGATAAACAAAATCTTATAAGATATACTATAAAGTAGGTAAGTGATATTTTTGGGGGGATTTAACATTCTTCTGCATTTCAGACATATATTTGAACATTGGCATAGTCTATCATGACATTTTAAGGTCCTTTGATAAATGAATCCAAGGATTAATGCTAGCAAAATTAATACTATAAAATTGGTTATTAATGTGATTTTTAATATTTGTTCTCTATAGTATTTGGAGTTCTTTGTAGGGGAACCACAAGGATTAAGAGTTCTAAGCACCCCATATCTTTGTTTTAACCTCTTTTATAAAGATGATATTGATATAATTGTTCACTATTTATCAGTGATTCATTTGCGATAGTGGTGACTGAGTGTTGTCACCTGAGAGCTGCTCATTTGGAATCTCAGTCCTCTATTAGCTATGCAGACAATGGCCCCCTCCCTCCACCCTTCCCTTTTTCTCTCTGTCCCCCTCTCCCCCTCCCCTCCCTTCCCTTCCCCTGTCGGGGTCTCATTCTGCCACCTAGGCTGGAGTGCAGTGGCACCATCACAGCTTACTGAAGCCTCCCCCAACTGTGCTCAGGTGATCCTCCCACCTCATCCTCCTGAGTAGCTGGGACTATAGGTGTGTGCCGTCAAGTCTCGCTAATTTTTTGATTTTTTTGTAGAGACGAAGTCTTACTATGTTGCCTAGGCTGGCCTCAAACTCTTGGGCTCAAGCGATTCTCCTGCCTCAGCCTCTTAAAGTACTGGAGTTACGGGCATGAGCCACCACACCTGGTCAAAGCTGATTGTTTTTTAGTCTTCTTGAATCTATTTTCTCATCTTTATACATGGGGACTGTTAATATACCTATTGGAGTTAAAGACTAGATGAGATATGTGTCAAGTTGTTTAACTAGATGCCTGACAGTTGTAATATTGTTGATCATACTGTTTACAATAAAATATTTTTATTTCTTCTCATTATTTGGGAAAATTGCCATCAGGGGTTATTGACCAGAGAAACCTCCCAGGTCTCTGTCACTTGAAATAGTAATTCACTTCCCATTTCATTTATGTACACTATTCTAAATTCAACATCTCTGTCTCCTTTATTGATGAGGAAGTCCTCCTCTTGTTAGGAGAAAAGCTGCCTGATTAGCAGTAACATAGAGTGTGGTGTAAGTAACTGAAGGAACTAAACCAGAGATACTGTGTTTTTAAGGGAGAGATGATTAATCCTGCAGGTACTTTGGTCTTACATTTTCTCCTTTGATTTTTCCCACAGCCTATGGCATAGGGCTAAAGGCAAAAAGTAGGTTGTGGGTCGATTCTAGTTGGCCTCTTGTTAGATGCTGTCGCTTAAGAGACTGTGGGGCTATTTCTTCCTTATCAGTGTTGTGTGGCTCAGTATTCTCTTACCTAGTCAGTACAGCACCTCTGGCCACCAGGATGTGGGAGGGGAATGGATGTGGGAGGGGAAGGGAACACTCCCTACACATAGCAAGCAGTTTTGAAAGCAGACACCTTCCCAGTCCCCTGGGACTCCATTCGACATACCTGCAGTTTCTATTTTGAACATTAACTTCGGTTTCCTACCTATATCACTGTGTTGGGATTTAGACGGTTACTAACGTCATAGTTTGTGCATGCCTAAGGACATTGGGCAGCAAGTACTGATACAGTGTTCTGTTTCATGTGTTTTTCCCTAGGTGTTAGCCTCCCCCCCCCACTTTTTTTTTTACTAGTTTTCCAAAGATTGTAGTATTTTCCATTTATGAAATTATTATTATTAATTTTTTGAGTTGGAGTCTCATTCTGTCACCCAGACTGGAGTGCAGTGGCATACTCACGGCCACTGCAGCCTCAACCTGCTGGGCTAGGGTGATCCTTCTGCTTCAGCCTTCCAAGTAGCTGGGACTACAGGAACATACCACTGCACCTGGCCAATTTTTTTATTTATTGCAGAGATGAGATCTTGCCAAGTTGCCCAAGTTGTTTTCGAACCTGTGGACTCAGGCAATCCCCTCACCTCGGCCTCCCAAAGTGCTGGGAGTATAGACTGGAGCCACTGTACCCGACCTTGTGCCATTCTTTAGTCATATTTATGGTACAGAGAATAGCAGTAACATTCGTGTACCCTGTACTCAAGTTTAACACATTTTTTTGTCCTTGTTTATTAACTTTTTTTTTAAGGAAACTTATTTTTATTTATCAAATTAATAAAAAATTGTCATATTTGAAGATGTCAAGTAGTGCTAAAAGCCTTATTAACACAAACAGTAGGTACTCCAGAGGTAATACTTTTAACTCATTTTGATTTTTACCTTTTTAAATTTGTAAATAATAAAGAGTATATGAATTCCTCTTGATCTATTAATCTTAGATACTGTGTGTTAACTTTCTCTTGAGGATTTCGGCTATTTTTACGGAACTAGTCTTCTAAAAAATGTTTTTGGCTAAAATTGTGTGTGTTGTTTCTTTAGTAATTAACATAACCACTGAACTCTGTTGAGCCAAGTAATACAGCATAATCCTCTGGTAGGACATCTTGCTTTTCTTGGAGTTTAATGGTTGCTTTTGTTTTCTGTTTGCTTGAATTTCTTAGAGATTTGGCCTCATAAACTCTCCAACAGCTTTGTAAACTCCTCTTAGTATACTTCCTGCACAGTCAAGTGTGGTAGGTAATCCATCTGTAGCACCTTTTGTTTTTTTCTAGCTTGCGTTGATTGCTTTCTAGATCTGTGCAACATTGCCACCCTAGGAATTCCTTTTTTCTCATTTTTATGTTGGATTCTCTGTGTTTCCTGGATACCTTGCCTTCTCTTTTTTTGGTGTGTACTCTTGTCTAGGGGAAGCATGCACATCTTCAAGAATGTTCAAGAATAGGCAGTGAGTGAGTTGATTGAGCTGCAGGTGGAGTGTATTCACTCACATTCTCTACTTTTGTGTATGTTTGAGATTGTAATAACTTTTCAAAAATGTACATAGAGGGTAGTTTTTTGAAACCTTGCATTGACATAGTCTTTATTCTGTCCTCATGCTCAGTCAGTCCTTTGGCTGGTTAAGATTCTTGAAATGAGTATTTTTCAGTTAAAAAATAATTTTTTTTTGAGTCAGAATCTCACTCTGTGGCCCAGGCTGGAGTGCAGTGGCATGATCACAGCTCACTGCAGCCTCAACTTGGGCTTAGGTGATCCTCCCACCTCAGCCTTCCCAGTAACTGGGACTCCAGGCAGGCACTACCACCCCTGGCTAATAATATTTTGACTTTTTTGTGGAGACAAGGTCCCACTATGTTGCCCAGGCTGGTTTTGAACTCCTGGGCTCAAGCAGTCCTCCCACCTTGGCCTCCCAAAGTGCTGGGATTACAGGCATGAGCCATTATGCCCAGCCAATTTTTTTTTCTTATCCTTTGTGTGCGTCCAGTGATTTATTTCTCTTTTTGGAAGCATTTAGAATGGTCTTTATGTATCTGAAACTTTATGACAGTGTATATTAGTGTGTATTTTTTTCAGTAATTATACTAGGCTTTCAACCTTTGATCTATTCTTCAACAATGTGGAATTTTGTGCGCCGCCTCCTCCCCACCCAGTTTATTTTGTCTTCTCATTCTTTCTGGGGGGAATTTATTGAATTTCTTTTTCATCTTTTTTTAAAATTTCAATCAGCAACTTAAAATGCAAGAAGCATCCCCCCACCCACCCACCTTTTTTTTTCTTCAAAGAGATGGGGTCTGTTATTCACTCTGGTCTTGGAATTTCTGGGCTCAAGTGATCCTCCTGCCTCAGCCTCTTGTGCAACTGGGGCTATAGGAGTGTACCATTTGGGCTAGCTTTTGTAAATTCTCATGCTTGTGAACTAATTATATCTATGAAATAAACATCTCAGGAGATATAAATTACTCTTTTAGAAAGCCATTTTGGCATTAGCTAGGTTGCTTATGAGTTTCTTGTGTCTCCTGTTGTTAGTCTCTTTCATTTGGAGGCGTCCCTTAAGCCTCTTGATGCTAGACTGACCCCCTCTGGCAAGGCACCAAGAAGCCGATGGGAAGCTGTGAGGAGGACTCTTGTTGCCTGGTAGACTTCACTTACGTTTTTGAGGACCCCAAGAGTTTATATTTGTTCCTCTGGAGTTGGTCTGTGACATTTCCTGCTTGGATGGTGATCATCTTTGTACAGCTGGTAGGGGCTCACTCTCGGATTGTCTGATTTCTCTCTTAATGTTGCGTAGTCATATGCCCTCACCTTCTCCTGACTTTGCACCCTCAGAGTCACCTGTCATGCAAAGCTGAGCTAATAACATTTGCTGAGCAACAGGCAGAGTATTGCCTTGAAAGACTCCCAGTGACATTTTAAGGGAGGGAAAGGCACAGTGAGTCCTAACTTACATCGTCCATAGGTTCTTGGAAACTGTGACTGACATTAAGCAAGACAAAACCTTTTTTTTTTTTTTGGTTACTTAGTTTTTATTTCTCTGCAATCCAACTAGACGTGGAAGGGAATAAGGAAAATATGGAACCCAAAGAATTGTAGCGAGAGCTCAAAGATTATAGGGATACTGGGAGCAAATGGGATGGAGGGGGTGCTCTCCTGAGCTACAGAAGGAATGATCTGGTAGTTTAAGATAAAACAAGTCAAATTTCTCAGCGTTGTCCACAGTCAGCAATGGTGATCTTCTTGCTGGTCTCGCCATTCTTGGACCCAAAGCCCTCCGTGGCTGGCACAACATTCATGCCCTCTTTCAGCTCACCAAAAACCACATGCTTGCCATCCAACCGTTCAGTCTTAGTAGTGCAGATGAAACACTGGGAACCGTCCGTGTTGGGTCCAGCTTTGCCATGGACGAGATGCCGGGACCTGTAAGCTTCAAGATGAAGTTCTCATCATCAAATTTCTCCCCGTAGATGGACTTGGCGCCAGTGCCATTATGGCGTGTCAAGTCACCACCCTGGCACATAAACCCTGGAATAAT
>CAUYQG010040365.1:0-23986 GCA_963574415.1 Tarsius wallacei
TACAGGCATGAGTCGCCACACCTCTCTAAGTGTGTAACAGTTTTTTTTTTGTAGAGACGAGGTCTTGCTGTGTTGCCCAGGCTGGTCTTGAACTTCTGGCCCCAAGCGATTCTCCCACCTCAGCTTCCCAAAGTGCTGGGATTACAGATTGAGCTACCCATACCTGGCCCAACTTTTAGTCTTTTAGTAACAGATTTCAGAAATTTTGGGAATGTATGTGGAGGCAGAAAATGGGTTGCTAAATACTGCTTCAGGCTGATATATGGAGGATAAATTCTTTCCTTATAGAGAGAAATGCTATATCATATCCTCCTAACATACTCAGGGAGCAGGCTTCACAACTTTTGGTTGATTTTTCCCTATTTCTCTGTGTTAAAAAGACTGATCTCCTAGGCCAGGTTCAGTAGCGCATGCCTATAATCCCAGCACTTTGGGAGGCTGAAGTGGGAGAATTGCTTGGGGCCAAAAGTTCAAGACCAGCCTGGGCAACACAGCGAGACCTCGTCTCTACAATTAAAAAAAAAAAAAATTAGCCGGGTGTGGTGGCACATGTCTGTAGTTCCAGCTACTTAGAAGGCTGAGGTGGAAGGATTGCCTGAACCCAGCAGATCAAGGCTGCAGTGGCCATAAGTGTGCCACTGCACTCCAGCCTGGGAGACAGAGTAAGACTCCAACTCAAAACAAACGAAACAAAACAAAAAAATATATAAAAAGACTGATCTCCCTTTATAGGGACACTTGAGTGAAAAACACAAGTCAGTTCAAAACTGATAAGGACGTATGTGGTTGCCTTTGAGAAATGCAAATAAAAAAGTAAAGAACCTGGGTCATAATAAGTACTATCTCTCCTGGGAATAAGGGAAATGCCATCAGCTGTGAATCATTCCTGGCTTCTGATGAATTTGGCTTTGGTTAGACATTTCCGAAATGCTTCTGCAGCTGGCACTGGTCATGCATTCAGCCAGCCGAAGTCTGAGCCAGATCGAACAGTCCCGTCAGGTTTGGGAACCAGAAGGACGAGGCCGGCCTCGCGGGTCTGTGTTCTCCGGCCACTCCCAGGTGGTGTTCTTTTGGGACTTTTTAATTACTTCCCAGGTACAGCCATGTGAGGATGCTATTTCCAAATCAGCGCAGACATCATCGCATCTCAGTTGGCTTGTGTGCATTGTTTTAGGTTTTGCTGAGAAGAACCCCGGGAAGTTTTTCAAAGGTACAGTGCAGAAAAGTGTAAGTGGAATTGTCCCTTGAGAGTCAAGGTGGCATTGTAGAAACAGATTAGGCTTTGAAATCAGACAACTGGATAAGCTGCTTAAACTTGCAGATCTTCTGGTTTCTCATCTGGAAAAAAGGAACACAATTATGCCCACGTCTTAGGCTTGTTTTGAGGATAAGAGTGAATAGCATTTCTCACGAGAGCAGTGGAATAAAAGCTCCCCTCACTTCTCCCTCGTCTCTTAATACCTTCTTAGGTGTCCATTAGGGTTTCACACAATAAGTACGGCACATCGCGATAATGTCCTGAAATTGTCCAGCAACTTTCTGTAAGAGCCTAAAGTACTCTGATCTACGTTTTCGCTTTCATCCAAAAAACTAACCTCTGTGGTTTCAAGACAACCACCATTACGGTTGTCACTTTTTGGTCAGAGAGAATAAGGCCAGGGAATTCTCATGATTTATTTACCCTAGTTTACACAGCTAAGGAGAAGGCTCCTCTGTTCATTCCTTCATTGAACACGTTTCTCCCTAATATATCTGCAAGGTACTGTGAGGCATGCAAAAATAAATTGGGGATGGGTGCGGTGGCTCAGCCTGTAATCCTAGCACTTTGGGAGGCCGAGGCAAGAGGATTGCCTGAGCCTGGGGATTTGAGACCGGCCTGGGCAACTTGGTGAGACCTCGTCTCTACAATAAATCACACACACACAAAAACTAGCCGGGCATGGTGACATGTGTCACATGCATGGAAGTAACGCAAATAAGTAAATAAATAAATTGGGGTTTTCAGGCTAGCGGTAGAGCGAGTCTGGTAAGCAGAATATTTAGTAGCCTGGACTCACAAAGGTACGAAGAGAAGACACAAGCAGAATGTGTCACGTGCGTGGAAATGAAGAATAGACATGCCAGAAAGACCAGGATTCTCATTTCACAGACAAGGAAACAGGCTCAGGGAGATTAAGTGATCTGATTAAAGCACAGTTAGTGGTAGAACCTGGACTTGAACTTCAGTTTTCTTCCTCCAAGTGTCTATTGCACGACAAGATTTAAACTACCTCTCTGCAAGTTACTAGCACTCTTCCTGTAGTGATAGTCCTGGCTCTCCCACTTGTTAACTGAGTGACACACAAGTCTCTCTCTCTCTCTCTTTTTTTTTTTTTTGTGATTCAGAGTCTCACCCAGCTAATTCTTTTTAACTTTTTTTATTGTAGAGACAAGGTCTCACCAAGTTGCCCAGGCTGGTCTCTCACTCCTGGACTCAGGCAATCCTCTCAACAAAGTGCTGGGATTACAGGTGTGAGCCACCACACCCAGCTGAGTCGGAGTCTTACTCTGACCCATGCTAGAGTGCAGCAGTGCAAACATAGCTCATTGTAGCCTCAAAGTCCTGAGTTCAAACAATCCTGTCACCTCAGCCTCCCAAGTAGCTGGGACTACAGGCATGTGCCACCACACCTGGCTTATTTATTTACTTATTTTTTTGTAGCAACATGGTCTCACTATGTTGCCCAGGCTAGTCTCAAACTCCTGGACTCAGGTGATCCTCCCAAGAGTGCTGGGATTACAGGTGTGAGCCACTGTGCTGGTCAAAGTTTAGTTTTTCTTAATAAGAAAAAATAAAAGCTAATACTAATAGTCCACCTCTACTGACCGCCTGGGCAACAGAGTGAGACTCCTCCTTAAAAAAAAAAAAAAAGACCCCTACTCAAAGAAAGACAGAGGGAGGGAGAGAGGATAACCCTGTAAACAAATATCAAACACTAGTTAGTAGTTCACTTCTCATGGTAGAATGAGTTAACTCTGAAGCTACTTTCTGTGTATTCTGGGATTAAGCAAATGAATAACGTAAGCCAGATTTCTCACATGGGGAAGAGAGTTACAAATGTGGAATGAAACTGAACTAAACCCTGTGCTGCTGAATTGGAATTGGAAGTCCCAGTCTAAATTCCTAGGTTTTGATTTTTTTTTTTTTTTTTTTTTTGAGTCTGGTTCTCACACTTTCAGGCTGGAGTGCAGTGGAGCATGCTCACGGCTCATCGCAGTCTCAAACTCCTGGGCTCAAGTGATTCATCCTCCAGCCTCAGCCTCCTGAGTAGCTGGGACTATAGACACAAGCCACCATGCCCAGCCAATTTTTAATTTTTTTGTAGAGACAAGGACTTACTGTGTCACTTAGGCTAGTCTCAAACTCCTGGACTCAAGCAATCCTCCTGCCTTGGCCTCCCAAAGTGCTGGGATTACAGATGTGAGCCACCATGCCCAGGCTAAACTCCTAGATTTTAAGATGGATGGATGGATAGATGAATAGGTAGGTAGGTAGGTATGTAGATAGAAGATAGATAGATAGATAGATAGATAGAGCTCTTTTTTGCTGAGATAGCTGAGAAGCAATGACTTACCAGTAGCACTGAATGCCCCAATAGTCTGGATCTTGGTTTCTTTTCTTTTGAGTCAGCATCCCACTCTGTTGCCTAGGCTAGAGTGCAGTGGCACGCTCATGGCCACTGCAGCCTCAACCTGCTGGGCTCAAGCAATCCTTCCACTTAGCCTTCCAAGTAGTTGGAACTGTAGGCCTGTGCCACCATGCCTAGCTAATTTGCTGATTTATTGTAGAGACAAAGTCTTGCCATGTTGCCCAGGCTGGTCTTGAACCCATGGGCTTAGGCAATCCTCTTGTGTCAGCCTCCCAAAGTGCTGGGATTACAGACGTGATCCACTGCACCTGGGTTTGTTTTGTTTTTTTTTTAAGTTGGTGTCTCACTCTGTTTGTTGCCCAGGGTGGAGTGCAGTGGCATGCTGACAGCCAATGCAGTCTCAACCTGCTGGGCTCAGGTGATCCTTCTGCCTTAGGACTATAGGTGCATACCACTACACCCAGCTAATTTTTTTATTTATTATGGAGATGAGGTCTCACCATGTTGCCCAGGCTGGTCTCGAACCTGTGGGTTCAGACAGTCCTCTCGCCTTGGCCTCCCAAAGTGCTGGCATTACAGGTGTGAGCCACCTTGCCCAGCTGGATCTTGGTTTCTTTTTCTTTTTCTTTTTTTAATTTTGTATTTTAAAGACGTGGGGTGACGGGGCGCGATGACTCAGACTGTAATCCCAGCACTTTGGGAGGCTGAGGCAAGAAGATTGCCTTAGCTCGGGGGTTGGAGACCAGCCTGGGCACTTGGTGAGACCTCATCTCTACAATAAATCACACAAAAAACTAACTGGGCGTGGTGGTGTAAGTCTGTAGTTCCAGCTACTTGGAAGACTGAGGTGGAGGATTGCCTAAACCCAGCAGGTCAAGGCTGTGGTAGCCGTGAGCGTGCCACTGCACTCCAGCCTGAGCAACAAGAGTGAGCCTCCAACTTAAAAAAAATGTGGGGTACAATTCGGGGTTAGGTATACAAATGTTCATTATGCAGGTACCCTTGTTGAAGAGGTGTGTCCCACCTCTGGCGGATTCCCACAACTGCCAGTCCCACTCCCCAGCAGTTTCCCACTATTGCCAATCCTTTTCTTATAGTATTACAATAATTGTTTGGATCTTGGTTTCTAAATACCAGTGTTCACTAAAAGGGACCAGGGCATCTTGGAGAAATGGGTGACTTCAGGGTTAGATTGGGGGTGGTGGGGAGAGGACATGATAACTTTCACTCTCAAATATACATCCTTATGTAATTCTATAATATAGAATACATATCACAAGTATATATTATATAATATCCATGTCTTTCTATATCATATATCCATATGTCTCTTTCTATCTATCCCCTTTAGCCAGCCTCCAGTAGCAGACGTGAGGAGGGTGGTTTGCTTCCCACCCCCAACTCACAGCCTGGCCCCACCCTGTGGCTTTAGGCCACTGAACTGTTCCCTGTTCCATTACCACAGGGGACCACAGGCTCTGAGGCACCCTCCCCTGCACACCCCAATCTCCATGTGGCCCAACACGCCCCCTATTCTGTCTCTCTTCCTGCCTCTCCTCAATCCTTCATCCCATTCCTGTGGCCCCTGGAATTCTTACCTCTCCTCCACAAAACCCCTGCTTCCCAACTTCTTTCCATTTCCAAACCTTGTGCATACCCCACCCCGCCCTCGAGGATGCTGTTTTACTCAAATGCTCTCAGGGGTGGCTCTTCCCTGTCCCCATGCCTACCACACTGGGTCCATTCTCCTTGCTCCTTCTTGCCCTTCCAGGCTCTTCTCCCTCCCTCTGTCCCACCCCTGCCACCAATCCAGCTTTACATTTCTGTGCATAGATCGGCGCTGGCCAATAGAACTTTCTGTGATGATGGAAGTGTTTTACAACTGCACTGTCCATTAAGGAAACCATTGACCAGAGTAGGCTATTTTGCATGTAAATGAGACTAGTGAAACTAAGAAATGGAATTTGACATTGTATTTAAATTTTTATTAATTCAACTTTAAATAGCCAGCATGGTGACTCACACCTGCAATCCCAGCACTTTGGGAGGCAGAGGCAAGAGGATTGCCTGAGGATTGTTGAGACCTGCCTGGGAAACGGTGAGACCTCATCTCTACAACAAATCAAAAAATTAGCTGGGCATGGTGGTGCACTCCTGTAATTCCAGCTACTTGGAAGGCTGAGGTGGAAGGAATGCCTGAGCCCAGCAGGTTGAGGCTGTGGTGGCCATGAGCATGTCACTGCACTCCAGCCTGGGTGACAGAGTTCAGATTCTGACAACAACAACAAAAATGTAAATAGCTGCATGTGGCTGGTGGCTTTTGTACTGGACAGCACAACTTAGACATACCACCCCCATACCTCTTTTTATAGTGGCCTCCAGACCTCCAAGATACACCCTCTCATTCTAGCCCCTCCCCCCACATCCCCCCATGGTCATGCTCGCCATTCCTTCTCATGTACTAATGCTTGATAATGTCACTGTATACTGAGTAATTCTAGTCATGCCCCAGCTTTTTGTCTCCTTGAATCCTTGTCCTGCAGTGAGAGTGTCCATCTGCCCTTGACCCCCAGGGTCTTAGCCTAGACTTTTATTATTATTTTATTTTTATTTTTATTTTTTTTAGTTGGAGTCTCACTCTGTTGCCCAGGCTGGAGTGCAGTGGCACACTCACGGCCACCACAGCCTTGACCTGCTGGGCTCAGGTAATCCTTCCACCTCAGCCTTCCAAGTAGCTGGAACTACAGGCACACACCACCACACCCGGCTGGTTTGTGTGTGTGTGTGTGATTTATTGTAGAGATGAGGTCTCACCAAGTTGCCCAGCTGGTCTCGAACACCTGGATTCAGGCAATCTTCTTGCCCTGGCCTCCCAAAGTGCTGGGGTTACAGGCTTGAGCCACTGTGCCTGGCCTACTTTTCTATTACTATTGAGCGTGACTCCCCTGCTAGTCTCAGTGCTCTGTCTCCCCCACCCGACTCCCAACACTGTAAAGGTGAGTAATAAAAAGATCAGGCTTGCCCAAAGGTAGTGAGTTTTCTCAACTGATTGTTCACATTTACTTACAGTAGAGATCCTAGTTCTACTCTTTCTCTCCTTTTCATAGCTCATCATAGCCTTGGCCTCCTGGGCTCAAGGGATCCTTCTGCCTCAGCCTCCTGAGTAGCTGGAACTTCAAGAGCATGCCACTGTGCCTGCTAATTGTTTTTGTTTTTTTTTTCATTTGTTTGTTTATTGAGTCGGAGTCTCACTCTATTGCCCAGGCTGGAGTGCAGTGGCACACTCACAGCCACCGCAGCCTTGACCTGCTGGGCACAGTTGATCTTTCCGCTTCAGCCTTCCAAGTAGCTGGAACTACAGGCACGCGCTACCATGCCCAGCTTATTTTTTTATGTTTTTGTAGAGATGAGGTCTTGACAAGTTGCCTAGTTTGGTCTCGAACCTGTGGGCTCAGGCAGTCCTCTCACCTCAGCCTTCGGAAGTGCTGGTATTATAGGTGTGAACCACCATTCCCTGCCTTGTTTTGTTTTGTAAAAATGAGGTCTCACTATATTGCTTTGACTGTTCTTGAATTCCTGAGCTCAAGAAATCCTCTTGCCTTGACCTCTCAAAGTACTGGGATTATGGGCATGAGCCACTGTGCCCAGCCTTGACTAGTCTTAAAAAACAAAAACAAACAAACAAAACTAGCCCCTTAGACGAAAGAGAAAGAGAACTTTGCTTTTCTTAGAGCACTCCATGGAGAAAATGTGTTTTTGCAAATTCTACCCTTATCTCTTTGATGTGTATATAATCTTTTTAAAAGCCAAATAAGTACTAAAACCCAGAAATGTTTTCCTTCAGGGCCTAAGAACCACCTCTTTAAAATGTAAACATCAAGGAAGATAGTGCCCCATACCTTTTTAGTCACTGCTTGTTATAGGGTTGCTATACATTTTCTTATTCCTTTGGATAAAAGCAATTAATCAGCACATATGGTCACCTCAACTACCAGGCAGAAAAAAAAATTTTTTTTTTGATTAGGAGTTTCACTCTGTCACCCAGGCTGGAGTGCAGTGGCACGCTCACAGCCACTGCAGCCTCCACCTGCTGGGCTCAGGTGATCCTTCCACCTGTGCTTTCCAAGTAACTGGAACTACAGTCACACGATACCACACCCAGCTAATTTTTTTTTTTTATTGTAGGGATGAGGTCTCGCCAAGTTGCCCAGGCTGGTCTTGAATCCGCAGGCTCAGGCAATCCTCTCATCTAGGCCTCCCAAAGTGCTGGGATTATAGGCGTGAGCCACCGTGCCCAGCCTACCAGGCAAATTTAAGATGAACGATGAAAAAAAAGTGTAATGGGCAAAAATGACAATGTCAAATTCTCTTACATGAGGATGAGTGAAATTCAACTTGAAAGCATGTCTGTAATAGATTCTGTTTGCTCGGCTGTATAAAAGGGTGACATTTCTTCTTTGTAAAAATCTCATTAGCAGATTATCTGTGATTTGCACTACTATTTGGCTTAATGTTTATTCAATAATAAAACTGTTTTCTTTCTTTTTTGCATTTATGGATAGGGTTTTCTGGGCTGACAAGAAATTTTATTTTTAATTAATTCCCTAACGTCTTTATTTTTCACCTTATTTCTTTAGCACCCTTCCTTTCCATCCCTCTGGGACCCAAACCCATGATCCTGCTGTTGTCTGTCAAATCACCACACTCGACTAATTTTTTTATTTATTGTAGAGATGAGGTCTTGCTAAGTTGCCCAGGCTAGTCTTGAACCCGTGGGCTCAGGCAATCCTCCTGCCTCTGCCTCCCAATGTGCTGGGATTACAGGCATGAGCCACTATGCCTGGCACAAAGAACTCTTACAGCTCAACAATAAGAAGACAAAAACCTAACTAAAAATGAGCAAAGGATCTGGAAAGCCATTACTCCAAAGAAGATACATGGGTAGCCAACAAACACATGAAAAGATACTAAACATCATTATTAGAGAGATACAAATAAAAGCCACAATGAGGTGGGGAGTGGTGGCTCACACCTGTAATCCCAGCACTCTGGGAGGTCCAGGTGAGAGGATTGCTTGAGCCGAGGAGTTTAAGACCTCTTCTCTACAACAACAACAGCAACAACCAAAAAACCACAATGAGATACCACTTCACCAAGATGGCTATAATCTAAAAAGAAAAGAAAAGAAAACCAGGGTTGACAAAGATATGGACAAATTGGAACCCTCATACATTGCTGCTGGGATTATGAAATGAAGCTACTTTGAAAAATCAGTTTGGCAATTCCTTAGATGTTAAATGAAGTTCCTGCATGACCCAGTGATTCTACCCCTAGGTATATATCAGAAAAGAAAGGATATGCTCACACAAAGACTTTATACACAATGTTAATAGCATCATTCTTTACAATAGCCAAAGAGTAAAACCAACCCAAATGCCCAGTACTGATGAATGGATAAATAAAATATAGCATATCTCTACAATAAATATGATTTGTCAATAAAAAGGAATGGAGTCATGATACACTAGTCAGCATGAATGAACTTTGAGAACAGTATGCTAGGTGAAGGAAGCCTGTCACCAAAGACAATATATTGTGATTCCCTTTGTAAGAAATGTCCATAATAGGCAAAATAGAGACAGAAAGCAGATTAGAGGTTGACTTTGGGTGGGAGTGGCCAGGAATCACTTGCTAGTGGATGCAGAGTTTCAAGTTTCTTTTCTTTTCTTTTCTTTCTTTTTTGAGCCAAAATCTCACTCTGTCACCCAGACTGAAGTGCAGTGGCATGATCATGGCTACCTCAGCCTCAGCCTGCTGGGCTCAAGTGATCCTTCCGCCTCAGCCTTCCAAGTAACTGGGACTTCAGGTGTGCACCACCATGCCCAGCTAATTCTTTTGATTTATTGTAGAGACGATGTCTCACTATGTTGCCCAGGCTGATCTCAGACGCCTGGGCACAGGCAGTCCTCTCACTTCCATCTCCCAGAGTTCTGCATGAGCCATTGCATCCAGTCAAAGTGTCTTTTTTGAGTGGTAAAACATGTTTTGAAATTGATTGTGGTGGTGGTTGTATATTCTGTGAATATACTTAAAAAGCATTGAATTATGTAATTTACTTGGTAAATTTTATGATATGGAACTGATATTGAAATAAAGCTGTTTAAAAAAGGAAAGCAATTAGGCTAGGTGCAGTGGCTCATGCCTGTAATCCCAGCACTTTGGGAGGCTGAGGCAGGAGGATTACTTGAGCCCAGGAAACCAGCTTGAGCTACATATCAAGAACTTGTCTCTACAAAAAAAAAAAATAATAATTTAAATTAGCCAGATGTGGCGGCACACACCTGTAGTTCCAGCTACTTGGGGAGTCTGAGGCAGAAGGCCCACCTGAGCCAAGAAGGTCAAGACTATGGTGTGTTGTGCTCCATGCTCCAGTCTGGAAGACAAAGTGAGACTTTGACTCAAAAAAAGAAAAAAAGGCAACTGCACGTATCAGCTACTAAAGAATGTTACCCATGCCAGGCGTGGTGGCTCATACCTATAATCCCAGCACTTTGGGAAGCCGGGGTGAGAAGATTGTCTGAGTCCACATGTTCGAGACCAGCCTGGGCAACTTGGTGAGACCTCGTCTCTACAATAAATCAAGAAAAATTAGCTGGGCGTGGATTCATGTGCCTGTAGTTCCAGCTACTTGGAAGGCTGAGGCGGAAGGATCGCCGGAGCCCAGCAGGTCAAGGCTGCAGTGGCCGTGAACATGCCACTGCCCTCCAGTCTGGGTGACAGAGTGAGACTCCAACTCAAAAAAAAAAGTTGCCCCAAAACAAGTCACCTGAGGTATGACCTGCCTTTGAAACCATTCTTGATCCTTCTTTGGGTTCCAGCCCCCTGTCTTCTCCGGTTCCTCCATCACAGCTTTTAATGCCTGATCCTGCAACCCTGGATTTCTTGTCTGTCTCACTGCTGACCTGTGAGTGATGAGTGACACACCTGACACAGTGCCTGATACAAAGTAGGTCACCAGTAGATGTTTGCTTAATAAGTGAATTTGTATAATTATTTTGATAAATGTTGTGATTGTATGGACATACGAATGGGTGACTTTTTTGTAGATAAGGGATCTCACTATGTTGCCCAGATTGGTCCTGAACTCCTGTCCTCAAGCAATCCTCCCACCTTGGCTTCCCAAAGTGCTGAGATCACAGGCATGAGTCACCATGCCCAACTAAATATTGTGAATTTTTAATCCTTGAGTAAATATACCAACCAAATATTTAATCACTTGATAAATATATACTGCTCATTGCCATAAATAATATATGCTTAATTACCAACAGCTGATAAACTTCGCTAAAACTTCAAATTTTGAAAATACACTGTGATTAATAACTTTAGTAGTCAAGAACATCAGATTCTCTGAGTACTTGACCTCTATTTTGACCGCAACACTGCACCGCCAACATTTTCAGGGAGTAAGCCACCATGTGGGTGGCTGGAGTGGCTGGGCCTTGCCTGGGCCTTTAGCCTGCAGCTGGCTGTGATGGCAAGCCAACTCATCTGGATCCTGTTAGTGACTCATCTCTGTCCCAGTGTTGGCACAGTGTCCTATGGAAAATGAGTCCTTGGGAGAGGCTTGCACCATGGGTTGTTCCACCTGGCCTGACCAGAGGACACCAAATGCATAAGACGGAGGCAGAGAGCAGACAGTGGTAAGGTGGTACCGGTTGCTGGGATCCTGTCCTGGTACTGCAGTGAGCACATCCCGCCTTCTGAGGGAAGAGGCTCTGCCCCCTCAGCCCTAGCACCTTGGAAGGACAGCAGTAGGTGTTTCCTTTGGGTGCAAATGAAGCTTCTGCCCCATGGCCATAGAACGGCTGGCATCACCTGTGAAAATCTACGCTAATGTAAGTGACCTCCTTCTCTCTCCCTGGAGATTTATTTGGCAGGAGTGACACACAATAGATGGATATAATAAAATGTAACAAACTAGCAGCCTCATTTCGTTGTAGTACACCATCATTTTTTTTTTTTTTGAGTTAAAGTCTCACTCTGTCACCCATGCTAGAGCGCAGTGGTATACTTAACGGCCACAATAACCTTGACCTGCTGGGCTCAGGCGATCCTTTCACCTCAGCCTTCCAAGTAGCTGGAACCACAGGCACATGCTACCATGCCTAGCTAATTTTTCTTGATTTATTGTAGAGGTGAGGTCTCGCCAAGTTGCCCAGGCTGGTCTAGAACCCGTGGGCTCAGGCGATCCTCTCACCTCGACCTCCCAAAGTGCTGGGATTATAAGCGTGAGCCACTGAGCCCGGCCAGTATACCATCATTTTTAAGGTATGTCCATTTGGGAAAGGGCCACTCTGAAAATAGGAAATTTGGAATTCAAATATTTTGAAGGAGCAACAGTTCTCAACACAAATGCTCGCCATGGACTAACAGCTCTGATTTTCCACATGTCTCCTGCTTGGTGGGAGCGTGTGACGCCATTACAGGGGGAAGCAGTGCCAACATATCCAGCACACAAGATGGGACTTCTGAGTGCCAGCAGAAATGGGGTGAAACCTCACGGGGAGTCAAAGGTGTCTGTGCATCTGGCTGGGTGTAGACCTGAGCCTTGTGTCCACCACTGAGGCCACCCAAGAGTGTAGAGAGCCCGTCCGTCCTGCCTGCTTCCCAGACAACCCACCCCCCTTGTTCCCACTCTGCTCTTGGCAAACTCGTTCTGCGTGTTCAGTGTCCTCCCCTGATCCCAAAGTCCCATGGCTCCCTGGAGCCATCCTCTGGAGTAAGCAGACTCTGCCACATTTCCAACCTGCCTCCGTTTCCTGCTGTGGCCCTTGCTTGAGGACACCGTGGGGAAACTGCAGACCCTGGCCCTCCCCGCCACTGCTGCCAGACCATGAAGCCTTCAGGCCATGTAGAACCCCCCTCCCCAGGCTCCCCCCATCCCGCTGGCCACCCTCTGCCCCTCCTAGGAAGGAACGAGAGAAAGCAGTGACGTGTGTGTGCAATGGAGGGTCCCTGGGAGATGATCAGACCCATCAGGAAAGCATCCGTGTCTACCTGGTTCACCACGGGATAAAGCTAACCAACAGTAAGCATTCCCCGAATGAATAGATAATAAATGAATGAAACGTTATCATCTAGTCACTCCCCCTTGCTCAGTGAAGACTTCAGCATCTAACTTTGGAGATGTGCTTCTCCCTAATCCAACAAGGACTGCCTTCGGTGTCCCCGTGGCCAGCACCCGATCCTTGCCTCCACACTCCTTCCTGTCCTCCGCTCCAGGACTGCCCCTTTTTTGTCCTTTCAGCTGCCCACTCCTGTGGCCACACCCTGCACCTTGTCATCACCTGAAACTGCTCCGCCTCTGACATCTGGAATACCAATATCCCACTCTTTAACCACAACTCTGTCCCCCCACCCCACGCCTGCCTTCTGTCACTGCTTTCCCTTCACTCACAGGTATCTCTGCGTCCTCCCCTCTGGCGCCTACTCCTGGTTCTGCTTCCCTTTCAGCCATGCCTGAGCCACAGGCTGTCTGATATCTCTCTCCTCAGCACCTGAGATTCCCTGTGCCCTTCTCTTTCCACGAATCACTTTCCTTGTCTCAGCAGAGCCCTAACCCAGGTCACCTTTAGAGAGTGTCTTCTCCACCTCCATCTTGGCAGCCAAGCTGCAGGCCAGTACAGACCCACCCACTCATGGCACCTGGCTTCCCTCCCCAGCTGTTTCTTCCCTTCAGCCACGCACCTACTCATGTATGCAACAAATATGCTTTGAGCACCTACCACAGGCCAGTACCATTCAAAGCTCTGGGGATCAAGTCATCAACAGACAGACCAGGCCCCAGATCTCAGGGAACCTACCTGTAAATAGGACAGTAAATAGGTCAGTAGCGACCAAAGTGACTTGGCCACTTGGAGTTCCTCCTTGAGACTTTAAAGTCATCTCTCTGGAGATGGCCTTGCCTCCTACTTCAAGAACAGTGATCCCCTCGGATGTCACACCCCATCTAATTCCACCAGTCGATGCGTTTATCACCATACATGCTCCCACCCTGAGTTGTTTTCACTTACAAGACCTCTGACACCAGATGTATGGGTTTTAGCCTCATACAAACCAATTTTCCACTGGGCACAGTGGCTTACGCCTGTAATTCCAGACCGAGGTGGGAGGATAGCCTGAGCCCAGGAATTTGAGACCAGCCTGGTCAACATAGCAAGAACTTTCTGTACAACAAAACAAAACAGCCAATTTTCCAACTATCCACACCAATTGGGTGTCCAACATTTCAATTCAATTCTGATACCACCTATCTGGAGTTAGCACAGACCCCACAGGTTAAGGGCTTAGTCCCACAAGATGGTCCCAGTTGCAAGTTCCAGGTTTCCAAGTGGCTATATTTTATTTATTTTTTAAATTTTTATTTTTTTTGAGTTGTAGTCTCACTCTGTTGCCCAGACGAGTGCAGTGGCACTCTCCTGGCTGTGACAGAGACAATCCTGCCTCAGTCCAAGTAGCCAGAACTATAGGCATGTGCCACAATGCCTGGCTAATTTTTTGATTTATTGTAGAGATGAGGTCTCACCAAGTTGCCCAGGCTGCTCTCGAACCCCTGTGCTCAGGCAATCCTCTCACCTCAGCTTCCCAAAGAGCTGGGATTACAGGTGTGAGCCACCGTGCCTAGCTCCAAGCGGTTGTAGATCAAGGGTTCCCATCACTGCTTCCTTAGGTTTGATTGTTTGCTAAAATGACTCACAGAACTCAGGAAACAGTTAACTTACTATGACCAGCTTATTGTAAAGATACAACTTGGCCAGGCACGGTGGCTCACGCCTATAATCCCAGCACTTTGGGAGGCGGAGGTGAGAGGATTGCCTGAGCCCGTGAGTTCAAGACCAGCCTGGGCAATTTGGCCAGACCTCATCTCTAAAAAAAAAAAAAAAAAAATAGCTGGATGTGGTGGCATGTGCCTGTAGTTCCAGATACTTGGAAAGTTGAGGCAGAAGGATAGCCTGAGCCCAGCAGGTCAAGGCTTTGGTGGCCGGGAATGTGCCACTGCCTCCAGCCTGGGTGACAGTGAGATTCTAACTCAAAATAATAATAATAATAAATTAATTAATAAATTCAAGGTCGGGTGCAGTGGCTCAGCCTGTAATCCCAGCACTTTGGGAGACCGAGGTGAGAGGATTGCCTGAGTTCAGGGGTCCAAGAGCAGCCTGGGCAACTTGGTGAGACCTCATCTCTTCAATAAAAAAAAAAATTACCCGGGCATGGTGGCACACGCCTATAGTCCCAGCTACTTGGAAGGCTGAAGCAAAAAGACCTCCTGAGCCCAGCAGGTTGAGGCTGCAGTGGCTGTGAGCATGCCATTGCACTCCAGCCTGGGTGACAGAATGAGACTCCAACTCAAAAAAAAAAAAAAAATACAACTCAGGGGCATACCAATGCACTCCAGCCAGGGCAACAGAGTGAGACTCCAACTCAAAAAAAAGATACAACTCAAGTGCTGGGCAGAGTGGCTCACACCTATAATCCCAGCACTTTGGGAGGCGAAGGTGAGAGGATTTCCTGAGCTTAGGGGTTCGAGACCATTCTGGGCAACATGGTGAGACCTCATCTCTACAATAAATAAGAAAATTAGCTGGGCGTCGTAGCGCGTGCTTGTAGTTCCAGCTACTTGGAAGGCGGAGCTGGAAGGATCGCCTAAGCCCAGCAGGTTGAGGCTTCAGTGGCTGTGAGCCACTGAATACAACTCAGGAGCAGCCAAGTGGAAGAGATGAACAGGGCATGATATGGGGGAGGAACACGCAGCTTCCGCTCAGTCCAGGCTCTATACCCTCCCAGTACTCTATACCCCATCCTTTCAGGGTTTTCATGCAGGTTTCCTTCCCTTGACATGATTGATTAAATCACTGGCCACTGGTGTTAGTTCATCTCCTGTACCTCTTTCCCCTCAAGGTTAGGGTGGGGACTCTAAAAGTCCCAACCCTCTCATCATGTCTTGATCTTTCTAGCCACCAGCTGCATCTCAAAACCACCTAGGGGCCCAAGTCACTTGACTAGCATACAAGAAGACACTCTTATCACTCTGGAGAGTTCAAGATTTCAAGTGTCTCAGAAGCTTTTGTGTCCAAGACAAGAAGAAAGAGGAGACATGAGGATAAGGGGGGACTAAGACCAGATATAACAAAAGATGCTCCTGCTGGGCACGGTGGCTCAGCCTGTAATCCCAGCACTTTGGGAGGCGAAGGCAAGAGGACTGCCTGAGCCCAGGGGTTTGACACCACCCTGGGCAACTTGGTGAGACCTCATCTCTACAGTAAACCAAAAAATTAGCCAGGGTGGCGGTGTGCACCTGTACTTCCAGCTACTTGGAAGGCTGGGTGGCTGGGTGACAGATTGAGACTCCAACTCAAAATAAATAAATACATAAATAGATGCTTCTATTATTCCTGTTCAAGAAGTCAAGAAATTTTGTTTTGAGTCGCGATCTCACTCTGCCACCCAGGCTGGAGTGCAGTGGTACTCTCACAACCACTGCAGCTTCAACCTGCTGGGCTCCAGCAGTCCTTCCGCCTCAGCCTTCCAAGTAGCCAGAGCTACAGGCGTGCACTACCACACCTGGCTAATTTTTGATTTATTGTAGAGACAAGGTCTCGCCAAGTTGCCCAGGCGGGTCTCAAACCCGCAGGCTCAAGCAATCCACTCGCCTCAGCCTCCCAAAGTGCTGAGCCACCGAGCCCAGCCCATTTTTTGATTTATTGTAGAGATGAGGTCTCACCAAGTTTCCCAGGCTGTTCTTGAACCTGTGGGCTTAGGCAATCCTCTTGTCTCCACCTCCCAAAGTGCTGGGATTACAGGCATGAGCCACCATGCCAGACTTTGATTTAGAAGTCTTACTCTGTCACTCAGGCTGGAGTGCAGTGGCATACTCATGGCCATCGCAGCCTCTACCTGCTGGGCTCAGGCGATCCTTCTGCTGCAGCCTTCCAAGTAGCTGGAATCACAGGCGTGAGCCACTACGCCCAGATAATTTCTTGATTTATTTTGTAGAGACAAGTTCTTGCTAAGTCGCCCAGGCTGGTCTCCAACTCCCAAACTCAGGCAATTCTCTTGCCTCTGCCCCCCAAAGTGCTGGGATTACAGGTGTGAGACACCACACCCGGTCATTTAGGAAGTTACAAGATTTTAGGAGACCTGTGCCAGGAGTCAGGACAAAGATCAAATATAAACTTCTTTTTGGGAGGGAGGGGGTTTTAGTCTGTTGCCCAGGCTGGAATGCAGTGGCACCATCACGGCTTACCTCAGCCTCAAACTGCTGGGCTCAAGCAATCCTCCCATTCTCAGCCCCCAAAGTAGCTGGAACTACAGGCACAGGCCACCACAGCTGGCTAATTTGTTTTATTTGTTGCCTAGGCTGGTTTTGAACTCCTGGGCTCAAGCGGTCCTCCTGCCTTAGCGGGATGACAAGTATGTGCCCCCATACCAGGGTGAAGTGCAGTGGCACACTCACAACCTCTGAAGCATCGACTTGCTGGGTTCAGGCGATCCTTCCACCTCAGCCTTCCAAGTAGCTGGAACTACAGGCCCGCGCCACCATGCCCAGCTCTTTTTTTTTTTTTTTTGTATAGACCAGGTCTCGCCAAGTAGCCCAGGCTGGTCTCAAACCCCTGGACTCGGGCAATCCTCTCTCCTCAGTCTCCCCACGTGCTGGGATTACAGGCTTGGGCCACTGCGCCCAGCCTATATTTCTTATTATAGCACAATGTCACCCCCTCATGCCACCTCTTTCTTATCTCTGAGGATGTACCACTCCTGCTGTTCAAAGCCATTACCACTATCTCAGCTGACTCAGCATTCTCCTGTCTGTCGCCCTATTGCTTATCTCCTCACTTTCTTTGATTTTCACACTGTCATTCTGAAGAGCTCTCCCCTCAGCTGGCAACCAAGTTCCATTGCCCTCTGCCTAATGCCATCCTCCTAAGTCCCTGAGTTCCTGTTAGCTGTCATCTGTGCTCTCTCCTTCCTGTTCACCTTGGCTCCTTGAAGAGGTTGCTTTGGGTACTATCTTCAGCTCCTGCCTGTGTGCACACAGGTGCTCACCAATGTGAGGGCTCCTGTGTACCTAGGCTCATGCTGGGGAGAGCCACGGTGACACAACAGACATGCCACTGACCTCTCGAGGCCTACATCCTGAGGCAGAAGGCAGGAGGCAGGAAGGCAAACAGGAAAATGAAAATGAGACATGTACATTTTATTTTTTATTTTTATTTTTTGAGTTGGAGTCTCACTATGTCTCCCAGACTAGAGTGCAGTGGCACTGTCATGGCCACCGCTGCCTCAACCTGCTGGGCTCAGGGGATCCTTCTGCCTCATCCCTCTAAGTAACTGGAGCTATAGGCACATGCCACCACGCCCGGCTAATTTTTTTGATTTATTGTAGAGACGAGGTCTTGGCAAGTTGCCAAGGCTGGTCTCGATCCCCAGGGTTCAGACAATCCTCTCACCTTGGCCTCCCAAAGTGCTGGGATTATAGGCATGAGCTACCACACCTGGCCCACATATTCTTTTAAAGTTCCACAAACAAGATGAAAGGAGGTAGCGAGAATGAGAGCAACTAAGGAAATCCACTTCAACAAAGGTTCCTGCTGAAGAAACCACAGGGCCTGGAAGTGAGAGGGATCCAGATATGTGAGGAGTGGAGGGAAGGGCATGGGGTGCCGTGGGAACAGAAGATGCAATGTCTGGTGCTCAGCGGTTGCAGGGCTCAAGGAAAGTGTATGCATGTCCCACTCCAGCCTCTGAAATCTGGTTTCCTCCCTTTCACCACCTCCGTGGAGACCACACTCTTCTCATCTGTCACCCAGTGAGCAGGTTCCCTCGTATTCGCTAGTCCTCCCTGCTCTGTTAACCTTGTTCAACATTCACTTCCGGAGCCACCCCTTCTGGTAGCTTCCATGACTCCAAAGATCCCTTGATGTCTCTGTGCTTGCAGTCATTCATTCCCTGCCTCCTTTCTGGGTGTTCTTTCTCAGATGGCCCTTCACATTTTATTCTCCTCCATGTTCCCATCCTTTGACCAATGCCCCCTCACTCCACACCAGAGGTTCATACCCTTTTTGGGAATCATAAATCCTTTGATTCTCTGCTGATCTCTCTTTCCAGAAAAAACAAGTGTACGTTATACATATATATATATTTTTTCACACAATATATTATCAAGAGGGTTGGGGGTCCCCCTAGTGTTGTTAAGAAGCATTGGGGCAGGGTGCAGTTGAACCCAAGCAGGTCGAGGTTGTGGTGTCTGTGAATGTGCCACTGCACTCCAGCCTGGGTGACAGTGAGACTCCGACTCAAAAAAAAAAAAACAACAAAGATTTTTTTTTTGGAGAGATGCAGTTTTGCTATGTTGCCCAGCCTGGTCTCAAACTCTTGGACTCAAGCAATCCTCTTATCTCGACCTCCCAAAGTGCTGGGATCACAGGCATGAGCCACCATTCCTGGCCCTGATGCCTCTTTGTTTGTTTGTTTGTCTGTTTTTAGTTGGATTCTTACTCTGTAGCCGCTGTCTTCCAAGGTGCCACTGTGCCTGGCTACAATAAACCTAAAAATTTGCCAGGCGTGATGGTATGGGCCTGTAGTCCCAGCTATCAGGAGGCTGAGGTAAGAGGATCTCCTGAGGCCAGGAGGTCGGGGCTGCCATGAGCCATGATCATGCCACTGTACTCCAGCCTGAGCGACAGAGTAAGACCCTGACTCAGAAAAAAGGCAGCTTTATTTGTACATTTTCCTAGGGAGATTCCATCCATTCTCACAGTACTGTTTATAACTTTTTTTTTTTTTTTGAGTTGGAGTCTCACTCCATTGCCCAGGCTGGAGTGCAGTGGCACACTCATGGCCACTCCAGCGACAACTTGCGGGGCTCTAGCTATCCTTCCGCCTCAGCTTTCCAAGTAGCTGGAACCACAGGCGCGCACTACCACGCCTGGCTAATTTTTTATGTATTGTAGAGAGGAGGTCTTGCCAAGTTGCCCGGGCTGGTCTCAAACCCATGGACTCAGGCAATCCACTTGCCTCAGCCCCCAAAGTGCTGGGATTCCAGGCTGAGCCACCGAGCCCGGCCATAACTTTTAAAAATATAAGTAAAAGCTGGGTGCTATGACTCACGCCTGTAATCCTAGCACTTTGGAAGACAGAGATGAGAGGATTGCCTGCGCCCGTGGGTTCGAGACCAACCTGGGCAACTTGGCGAGACATCGACTCTACAATAAATAAAAAAATTAGCTGGGTGTGGTGGCACACACCTGTAGTTCCAGCTACTTAGAAGGCTGAAGTGGAAGGATCGCTTGAGCCCAGCAGGTCAAGGCTGTGGTGGTCGTGAGCATGCCACTGCACTACACACAGCCTGGGTGGCAGGGTGAGACTCCAACTCAAAAAAATAAGAAAATAAAAATAAAAATGTAAGTATAGTGAGGAGGGAGAGATGAATAAGAAGAATATAGATGTTTAGGGTGGTGAAACCACTTTGTATGATACTGTAGTGGTAGACATATGTCATCAAATATCAAAGCCCATAGAACATAACAGCACCAGGAGTGAACCCTAGTGGACACTGTGGGTTTTGAGTGGTAATGACGTGTCAGTGTAGGGCCGTGGTTGTAACGTGTGCCGCCCTGGTGGGGATATTGATAGCTGGGGGAAGCTGTGAGTGTCTGTGGGCAAGGGTACATGAGTTCTGTCTGTACTTCTGCTCAGTTTGGCTCTGAACCTAAACTGCTTTAAAAATAAAGTCTATTATTTAAAAAATAACTTATAGGCTGTGTGCAGTGGATCGCGCCTGTACTCTCAGCATTTGGGGAGCCTGATGGGAGAATCATTTGAGCCCAGGAGTTCGAGACCAGCCTGGGCAACATGGAAAGACTCCATCTTGATAGATTAGATAAATTGATGAAGATAGATAGATAGATAGATAGATAGATAAATTATAACATATATATAGGAAAGAGAACAACTTACATGTGCAAAGCTTGTTGAGGCACAAATGGGAATTCCCATGGAGCCATCACCCCAGTCACAAAAGAGAGGAAGCCCCCTCTGTCCTCTCCCAGTCGTTATTCCCTCCGCCCTCCCCAAGGCAACTGTTGTCCTGACCTCTATGCCGCTGATAAATTCTGCCTGTTATACGTAGACTCATATACCATTTACTCTTGGATACATCTGGCTTCTTCAGTCCAACACAGCACCGTGAGAGTCTAGGTTCTTGGCTGCAGTGGTCATTCTTCCCCTTTCATTGGTATGCAGTATTCATAGTCTGATGTACTAGTGTATTTTGATGCACTTCTGTTTCCAGATTTGGGCTATAATGAGTAATGCTATTATAAATATGCTCGTGCATGTCTTTTGGTGAACACATATACACATTTCTTCTCTTTTTATAGAGATGTGGTCTCATGATGTTGCCCAGGTTGGTCTTGAACTCCTGGACTCAAGCAATCCTCCTGTCTCAGCTTTCCAAATTACTGGGACGACAGGTGTGAGCCACCATGCACGGCTTATACACATTTATTTATTTATTTATTTTTTAAAAATGAGGTCTCACTATGTTGCCCAGGCTGGAGTACAGTGACTATTCACAGGAATGGTTATAGCACATTACAGCCTTGAACTCCTAGCCTCAAACAATCTTTCTGCCTTAGCATCCCGTGTTGCTGGAACCACAGGTGCATGCCACTGTGCTGGGCTGTACAAATTTCTGTTGAGTATGTGTCTAGAGTGGAATTGCTGGGACGTAGGGTGTCATATGTTCAACTTATGTAGATAATTCCAAAAAGCTTTTCAACCTGATTGTATTTATTCACACACCCACCAACAATGTGTGAGTATATCTCCATTCTCACCAACACTTGGTACTGCCAGATTTTAAAATTTTTGCCATTTAGGTATGTGTGTGAAGACAGTTTATGTTTTTTTTAGTTTGTATTTCCCTGATGACTAATCATGTAAAGGACATCTTTATGTTTTTACTGGTTATTAGTGTACTAATATACTTTTTATTGGATTGTTTGTCTTTCCATTATTGTGTTGTAGGAGTTTTTTATGTATCCTGGATACTAGTCCTTTGTCAATTATGAACTCTATGAATATTTTCTCTCAGTCTATATCTTGCTTACTTATTTTCTTAACTGTGTCTTTTGATGATCAGAAGTTTTAAATTTTGATGAAGATTAATTTGCCAACTTTTCTTTTGATGATTATATCTTTCTGTAACCAGTCAAAGAAACCTTAACTTATCCCCCTAGTCACAAAAATATTCTCCTAGGCTTTCCTCTCTTTTTTTTGAGTTTTTTTTTTCTGTCGCCCAGGCTGGAGTGCCAATGGCATGCTCCCGGACACCACAGCCTTGACCTGTTGGACTCAGATCGTCCTTCTGCCTCAATCTTCCAAATAGCTGGAACTACAGGCTCACGCCATCATGCCTGACTAATTTTTGATTTATTATAGAGATGAGGTCTCACCAAGTTGCCCAGGTTGGTCTTGAGCCCATGGGCTCAAGCAATCCTCTCTCACCTTGGCCTCCCAAAGTGCTAGAATTATAGGTGTAAGCCACCATGCCCAGTCCTTTTCAAGTGTTTTGAGAGAAAAACAAAAACAAAAACAAAAACAAAAACCTTGCATTTCTATGTACATTTTAGAATCAGCTCGTCAACTTCTACCAAAAAAAAATTACGGAGATTTTGGTTGGGCTTGTGTTGAATCTATAGATAAATGAGGTGAGATTGGACATCTTAGCAATAAGTCTCACCTTGCATTATTTAATTATCTCTACCATTCTCCCACCCTTCACTAGAACCCGCTCTTACTGATGTATATTTTTTTGACTTAAGTACTGTTACCTACTATACTGCCTGATCCTGAAACTCAGGAGGGGACCTTAACTGCGCTCTCCTCAACAGTCGTTAAGGCCAGCTGATTGTTCTCTCCCAAAACTACTGGATCCATTCTTGCCTCCTTGTCCCTGCTACAACTATACTAACTTGGACCTTCCTCATTACTCACCTGGATAATTGCAATCACTGCATAACTAGTTTTTCTGCTCTAGGCTGGATTTCGCCAATCTAGCTTGCACTCTGGCCTAAGAGCGATCGCTCTTGTAAATTGGACCATGCCGCCCTGGCTCCCAGCACATTGATAAAGTTCTGAGGGCTTTGACCTGACAGGCCCGTGCTTGTGATCTGGTCCTTTCCTGCCCTTTCAGTTGTGTTTCCTGATTTTCCCTGCACTCTCCTCTTACCCCACAAATGAGTTAGAGGCCCCACCCCAGTATACTTATAATGCTCTGTACGCAGGTCCAGCTACATAATTTGCAAAAAACCCAGTGCCAAATTAAAATTCAGGGCTCCCCGTTCAAAACGATTAAGAATTTCAAGATGGTGACAACAGGGTGTTAAACTGAGTTTGTGTTTCCGAGCAGAAGGCCTGGCTGATGACGAAGGGCCTTTGCACATTCCATTCTTGTTATTGTCGCATTTCTTTGATGTAAGCAGGCAGCCTAGAGCTCAGGAGGTCCCAGGCAAGCCATCCATGAAGTGAGTTGCTTTCTTCCAAAATCAGTAACTTTTGTCCTTCATTATAACTTTATAACTTGATCATTTTAAACGCTCTGAGAAGGTTAAACATTCGCTAGTATTGTAGTCCAGTTACTCAGTTCTGAAAGCTGCAATTAACCAATGACGATGTGTGAGACGCCCTGGGATCAGGCATTGTAGTTCTGATGGAATGAATGTGCTTGTGGTTACAATGTCAGCCATTTCATCACAAAGGTAAAGGTTGTGATAAGCATTCAAGCACAGAAGTCACCCTGTGATCAATTTGTATTTTACGCGGGGGGGGGGGGGGGGGGGGGTGTGTGCCAAAAAAAATAAAAAAAAATTTAATTTTATTTTTAAAGAAAGGAAAAAATTCTGGAGATAGATGTTGGCAACAATTTCACAACGATGTGTGTGTACTTAAGGTCACTGAACTGTGCCTTGAAAATGGTTAAAATGGCCGGGCTTGGTGGCTCAGCCTGTAATCCCGCGCCTTGGGAGGCTGAGGTGAGTGAGTGGATTGCCTGAGCCCGCGGGTTTGAGACCCGCCTGGGCAACTTGGTGAGACCTCATCTCTACAATAAATCAAAAAACTAGCCGGGCGTGGTAGCGCGCACCTGTAGTTCCAGCTACTTGGAAGGCAGAGGCGGAAGAATCGCTAGAGCCCAGCAGGTGGAGGCTGCGGTGGCTGGGAGCAGCCACTGCACTCCAGTCTGGGTGACAAGAGTGAGACTCCAACTCAAAAAAAAAAAAAGAAAGAAAGAAAAT
>CAUYQG010040374.1:0-17135 GCA_963574415.1 Tarsius wallacei
GCATATTGCATGTCTTATAGACACTTGCATTACTGGAATCAAAGGAAACAGCATTGTTCTATCTTGGTAAGACTATGGTTGGCCTTAATTTTTAATACTTAATTAATTAATTTTTTTTGAGTTGGAGTCTCACTCTGTCACTCACAGCCACCGCAGTCTTGACCTGCTGGGCTCAGGTGATCCTTCTGCCTCAGCCTTCCAAGTAGCTAGAATTACAAACTCATTCCGCTACGCCTGACTAGTTTTTGTGATTTACTGTAGACATGAGGTCTCTACAAGTTGCCCAGGCTGGTCTCCAACCCACGGGCTCAGGCAATCCTCTCGCCTTGGCCTCCCAAAGTGCTGGGATTACAGTCTGAGACACCGCACCCCGCCAATACTTATTTTTTCTGTTTTCTATGTTTTTTAACAATGTGCTTTTGATATTTTGAGAGTCATAAAAATAAAATAATTTTAAAATAAATTCAAATGGTAGCCTCATATGGTAATAATTTCTACCTCCAAGTCTCCTCCTGGTATCATACTCTGACAAACGGGCAACAGATAACCAGACCACAGAGAAGTACCAGTTGATCACAATCTACTACTTCACCTTTATAGCAGTCATCAGTCCCTTTCTCGGTTGGCTTTTTTTCCTACCCAATCACCTGAACTATCCTCTTGCGAACACTTTTAGCAACTAGAGGTGCTGGTTTCTCCAATATATGTGCTACAAATGCCCCCTCTTCTTCCAGGCTATTGCATATGCCAAAGGTTTCCAGTCTCAGGTCTGTTGCACGGACTTGTTTCTCCACCACTCACCATATTGGTGATTACCATCCTCCATCAGACTGGACAAACCCTCCTCTCACCCTGACCCTTCTTTCTTTTTTACAAGTTAGCTTCCCTCCAATTCCCCCCGAAAAAAGAAAACAGCAGGAGTCCATATATTTGATCATAGTAAATTTAGCTCTGCAAGACAGAGCTAAAGGTAGAAAGAGAAAACCTGGGCTGTCCATTTACACCACTGTTCCAGGGATGCAGAAGTGAGGAAGGATGGACTTTCCAGTCACTCAAGGGTGTTTGAAGTTCCCCTAACCCCTGCTACTGCATCAGGGGTTGTGAATTTGCACGTCAGTAGCATATTCCCGAAATGCCCTTCTTCCCTTTTGCTCTCTTTTGCCCAACTCCTACAACACAAACTTTTGCATTCTTAAAGACCTGATATAAATGACTTACACTGTTACTCTATAAATATATAAATATAAAGTATTCAGTATAGCATGAAACTGCTAAAACTTTGGAAACTGTAAAGTTGATTTAATTGTATTATTAAAATTTCTTTCAAAATGAGTAATGCTATTCAAACAAGATATTAAAGAATAAAAGTATGTGCTTTACATGTGATGACATTTAATGTGAGTAATAATACTTTAAACTCCATTTCAAACCTTACATAAAATTTTAGAATATACTTTTTAGTATTTAATATGTGCTGTTAATAGCAGAGTCCAAAATTATTCTTGAATTTACAATGCAAAATTACATTTTTTTATCATGAGTTCTTATAAACTTAAATACTTTCCCACCAAGGAAAATACTGAATGAATATATATATATATATACATATATATGTACACACATACATATATATTTATATATATACACATATACATATATGTGTGTATATATATATAAACATATACATATGCATATAAATGTGGCCAGTTTTACAATGTTAGATTTATACATTTAATCTCTAATTAGTCACTGTGCTCCCTAAATTTCTCTCACTCCATTAATTGGACCGTCCATAAATGAGGAAAAGACAGGAACAACTAGAAACACATAGAGACATTAAAAATAGAATTCAGGGAAAGAAATATAATCTTTACCTTCATTATTACTTCTAGAAAAAAAGTTGTGTTTTTTTTTTCTTGGCAGTATGAGAAAATTCAAACTGAACTTAATAAAGGACAAAATGTCAGTATAAACATATGGATAATAAATCAAGTCATTTTAAAATTTTGCAAATATTAAAATTCTCATTCACTACGCAACTGGTATTTAAAATTACACTGCTGCTTCATTTATGTGCAGCATAACTTATTTCCTGCTGTCCCAAATCAAGTTAGTCAGATTATTCTCTAGCATAAATTACATTTGGGGAGTAATTTAGGTACTTTGGGACATCCTTTAACACTTTCAGGCCATTAAAATGGTGCTCAATTCCATGAAATAGATTTAAATAAATAACACCTTAGTAGCCCTTTGACATATACATGTGGCTTTCTACTTAGGTCTGCAAACTCAGTGTTGGACTGCTGATTATTTCCCCTTCCATATTTCATCTTTGATTAGATAAGTGGGTGGGATGTTGGCTAAAGTATCTTGACCCAAACTATAGGTGTTGATAAACAAAAGTTAAATTAGTTATCTGCCCCGAATCATAGTTCCTTGTTGCTCTCTCCTGCCCCCACTTCTCAAATAATAAAAATATTTGGTAAAACTTAAGTATATTAGCAGTTTAAAAATATTCTCTCCAGAACCTGAGTCACTCTAAGGAGTTCTCCCATGGCTCCAACTCTCCTCACCCATCCTATGTCCCTTTTATTTCTTACTCCTAAGACACTGTCCCCAGCTTTCTAGGCTAAACTAGAGATCAGGCCTAACTCATACACTGAGCCCAGACCTATACATGTAAGATCAGAGTCCACTCCAGTTGTGTGAAAGTCTCACTGACATCACTGGACACAGGGGTATACCTGACCCCATCACCATGCCTCTTCAGGCAGGAAGAGCAGTGTCCAAACTGCCTAGGTTTGAATTCTGGCTCCACCAATTACTTTGTGACCTTGGGAAAGCAAATGATCTCTCTGAAAAGTAGTTATAAAAGTAGAACCTACCACCTAAGGTTAATTGTGAGTGTTGAATAAATGAGTATATGCAAATTTCTTCGAAACAGTGCCTGGCAGCGTTTCAACAAATATATGTAGTAGTAGTAGATATTATTTGTCTATCTCTATTTGGTTTAGGCCTTTAAATGCAAATCAAGTCACCCACATAGACTCCCAGCCATGCCAGTGTCTCTCTGGTATGGATCAGATATAAAAAATAACTTTATCTTTAATTTCAAAAATTAGAGTAATTAAATTGGCAATGTCATTAGCTTTTTTATGAATGCTAAATCATTGCTCCAGCATAAAATCTATGGCTGACTATGCCTGACTGTAACTACACTATATATATTCATTTCTTAAATAACTTTTATTGTGAAACATAACATAGGAGAAAATGCATACAACCCCATGGCAACCATAACCCAAGTCAAGAAATATAAATAATTTTTCATTTGCCAGAAACCCCTCTTAAAGGCTCTGAATCACTACTTCTTCCTTACCTGACAATATAACCCTCACCTTTGCTTTCATCATAATCATTCCTTCAGAGCTCTACAATTTAAATATGCATTTCTAACACTATAGTTTGCTATTGTATACTTTTTAATTGTTTACAAATAAAATCCTACTATATGTATGCTTTTGTGTGATGCTTCATTTGCTCAGTATTACACTCTTAGTATCAATGTTGTTGATCATTCATTGTTATACAACTTTCCATTGTACTATTTTCTTAGTTGGTTTGTGCTGTTATAACAAAATATCTGAGACTGAGTAACTTCTAAAAAATAAAAATTTATTTTCCCACAGTTCTGGAGGCGGGTAAGTCCAAGAAAAAGGTGCTAGCATCTGGTATCTGGCGAACATTTTCCTGCTGCATCTTCACCTGGCAGAATGTAGACGAGCAAGAGAGCAAGCTAGCTGAAGACTGTGCGAAATCTTGTTTATAAGGGCCTTAATACCATTAACAAAAAGAAGTCCTCATGGTTGAGTCATCTCTTTTTGGCTTCACCTCTTAATACTTAAAATCCCGGAATTATCTTTGGAGAGCAGGCCCATTGTAGTACACTCAGAATTTGTTCCTTCTGATCAAACAGTCAATCAAAGTTTTTATTTGGATGTTTTGAGAAGGTTGCATCATGATTTATGAAAGAAACCTGAGTTGTGGCAAACAGGTGACTGGTTCTTTCACCATGACAATGCACCTGCCCACACCACACTGTGTTCAGCACTTTTTGACCAAAAATGGCATGACCCCCATGCCCCACCCTACTCATTCACCCAATCTCTCCATAAGGACTATTTTTAAAATTTGCTTCCCCGGATGAAAAAAGTCTTCAAATGGATATATTTTGCCAATATGGAAGAGGTAAAACAAAAATCGGCAGAAACACAAAAAGTCATAAAAATTCATGAGTTCAAAAACTGTTTTGGGCAGTGGAAAAAGCACCTCAATAGGTGTATTGCATCAAACAGAAAGTACTTGGAAGGTGACTGAAGTTTAAATAAGACTAAATATACAATGTTTTATAGATAAATTCTCTTTTGGGGGATTCTCTCTCCTATTTAGGAGGGGACACATTAAAACCACAGCAGCGATTTTACTTTTTTTTTTTTTTTTTGAGCTGGAGTCTCACTCTGTCGCCCAGACTGGAGTGCAGTGGCCGCTCCCGGCCACCGCAGCCTCAACCTGCTGGGCTCCAGTGATCCTTCCGCCTCAGCCTTCCAAGTAGCTGGAACTACAGGCGCACACTACCACGACCGGCTAATTTTTGATTTATTGTAGAGATGAGTTCTCGCCAATTTGCCCAGGCGGGTCTCGAACCCGCGTGCTCAGGCAATCCACTCACCTCAGCCTCCCAAAGCGCGGGATTACGGGCTGAGCCACCGAGCTATTATTAATAAATACTTAGGTAATTTCTAGTTTGAGGCCATTTTTATATTTATACCTAGGAGTGAAACTGATAGGCCATAGATTATGTAGATCTTTAAAGTTACTGAAGAGTGTCAAATGATTTTAACTCCTAGGAGCAGTAGCGTATGAAGTTTACACCCCTAACTACAATTCACAGACCAAGTAGCATAATATAAAATTTCCAATTGCTCTCCATTCTCACCACCACTTGGTATTGTCATACAATTAAATTTCAACCATTCTATTTGGTATGTAGTGGTATTTCATTTTAGCTTTTATTTGCCTTGCCCTAACTATTAATGAGACTTAGAAGCTTTTCATATATTTATTGACCATTTGGATTGTTTTTATTTTGTAAAGATGACAAAACTCTTAGTATTGCTGTGAAGCATAAAACACATTAAGTATTTACTGTAAAGTGATCACTTAATAAACACCATCCAGGCCAACGTATAATACTTTGTGCCATGTCTCACTTTTCAGGAACTTTCCCCAATTTTCTACTGGATTGTCTGTTCTTTTCTAAATCATTTGTAAGATTTTTTTCATAACTATGATGCACACAATTCATCAGTTATGTATATTCCAAATAGCTTCTCTCATTTTGTAGCCTTCACGTTCACTCTATCAAAGTTGTCTTTTGATGTACAGAGGTTATTAATATACAACATAATACAGTTTATTATTTTTTCATAATTAGTACTTCACATGTTTATTTAAACAATGTTTCTTTGCCCAACATTCATTAACATATGTTCTATTTTCTTGTAAAAGCTTTATTAATTTGTTTTTGTTCCCATTTAGTTTTTAATATTCCAGATTTTACTTTTGAGTTTGGTCTGAAATAGGATATATACCACTTTTTTTCTAAGCAAGAGACTTGATTTTACTTTCTTTGATAAGGCATGCATACAGTATAAAATAATGGGTGAACAGTGGATAAATAAAAGTGTGTGCAGTGAAAAGTGTCTGCCCCAAACCCAGTTCCTTCAATCTGCTCTCATTGTTAATAAAATTTTTATAATTTGAAATATTCATAGAACAAGGCACAGAAATAAACAAACACTGTGATATAAAGTGATAGCTTTCCCATTCAGTTTTAGTGTTTTCAATATATTCAATGCTGATATTTTTACTGCTCTGGATTGACATTTTATTTTATAACACTCTGCTTTTGATCCTTAATCCTCTTTAGGTCATGAGACTGGTTCGTAGGCTTCAAACAAGTTTGAAGTGATACTTCGATTTTAAGTTTCTCACAGTGATTATAATACTTGAATTTAGTAACTCATTCTCATTCCTTTATCCCCTCTCTTCACTCTTGAAATTCTCCATGGTTTTTCCCCTTGTTTATAATAATAACTTTTCATTTATTGCCATGTAAACAAACAACAAAGACAGACTTAACTATATCACTAACCACATTTAATGTGACTTCTTTCCAATTATAGGGATCTCTTCTTCTGTGCTTAAAGGAGACGAGGATATTTTCCACTCAAAATAAAATCTAGTTGTTATAGGTAAGTCTATTAAATTTCTTGTCTGGACATTTCCCTATGAAATCTCATTCACTCTCAAAGATTCAACTATCTACAGCAAGTATTGGCAAACTATGTCAATAAAAGTCTCAAGAATAAGTGTTTTAGGCTTTTTGTGCCATTGTAGTTTTTTGTTATAACTACTCAACTCTGCCTTGTAGATCAGAAAAATCCAGAGAATGAACATAAGCAAATGGATGTGGCTGGAGTTTAATAAAACTTTATTTACAAAAACAGGGAGTGGGTGGATTTGGCACATGGGCAGTAGTTTACTGATCTTTGGTTTACAAGCTAGTTATGACACAGCTCCAAGTTCTGACCCTTACCTGAGCTCTATTTTCAGCTGGTTTAGGGGGCTATCCTCAACAGAACATTTGATGTGAACCTCAAACATAATATATCAACAATCCTTACTTTTCCTGTCTTTACTTAGAATTTTAGTTAACAATTTCCAAACAAGAAATCTTAAGGTCATCCTATACTTTTTCCTGTCTTTCTTCTCATGCTTGTATCTAAAGTCCACCAATTCAAAATCAGAATTACTTTTTTTTTTTTTGAGTTGAGGGTCTTAGTCTGTTGCCTAGGCTGCAGTGTATTCACATTTTTCTTTGTTTTTAAAATATTTTGCTTCTGCTTATTTCTCTTTTTGCACCAGCCATATTTAGTTGCCTGAGAGCACAGCATATACTGATGTTATTCAAACTTCAGATGGAATTAGTTTCTTCATAAGACCAGTTTTTCTAGCTTTGTGAAAACCTCTATTAACACGGTAATTCATGTTTTAATAGGACATGACTCACTGCATCTTCGATCTCCTGGGTTAAAGTGATCCTTCCACCTCAGCCTCCCTAGTAGCTGTAGCTGGGATGACAGGCACACGACCAACACACCCAGATATTAAAAAAATTTTTTTTGTAGAGACAAGGTCTCACTATGTTACCCAGACTGGTCTCCAACTCCTGAACTCAAGCAATCCTTCCACCTCAGCCTCCCAAAGTCCTGGGATTACAGGAGTGAGCCACTGCGAATGGCCATAGAAATTACTCTTTAATTTGGCCTCTTCTCTCTAGCCCAACTGCCATGTTCTTTCTTGAAAGTCTCTAATACATTTTCCTTGGCAAATTCCAACTCATCTCTCCCTATCGTCAGTTTCTCATTACTCTCCAATGAATAGCTATATTTCCTTTTTGGTCCCAATACAAATTTGTATACAGTCTGTGTATAGTATGCTCAATATATTGAATATTTCAAAATTTCCATAACAATCCAAATTCTCCTTTTACCCTGGGTCTTTTTCTACGTCATAGAATTTCACTTCATCTACAAGGTCACTTTATTCCATGAGGCCTGTCTCCCTTGGAATTAGTTACTTTCATAAAATAAGCTTTTCCAGCTTTGCAAAAACCTCTATTAACATAGTATTTCATGTTCTAAGTATGTATTTACAGAGCTGTTTTTTCCAGTAGACTATGTACCTCTTAGAAAAAGGAATATGCTTTATGCATCTTTGAATTTCTGGTACCAAGCACTGTTTCTGCTATATGATAAATGTTTAATACATTTTATGTGAATCAATTAATTAATGGTAAAGACTATGAATAATTTTCATAAATTCCTTATATCCTTATTTAAGAGTCATGAAGAAGTCAGGCATGGTGGTTCACTTCTGTAATCCCAGCGCTTTGGGTGGCTGAGGCAGGAGGATTGCTTGAGCTCAGGAGTTTAAAGACCAATTTAGGCAGCATAGCAAGAGCTTGTCTCTACAGCAAAATGAAAAAAATTACTGGGGATGGTGGCTTGCAAATGTAGTCCCAACTACTCAGGAGGCTGTGGTAGAAGGATTGCTGGAGCCTAGGAGTTTGAGGCTATAGTGAGCTGAGATCGCACCACTGCCCTCCAGCCTGAGTGGCAGACTGAGACCCTGGCACTCTTGCCAAAGAAAGGCTTAAGTATATAATTTTACCTCTTTGAGTCTCAGTTGTCTTACATATAGAGCAAAAATAATATTTCCCATCTCATATAGCATTTTGAGGAGGATAAAAATACAGTATAATAAATAGCAATAACATTTTGGCATCACTGATATTAATAACAACCTTTGTGTGCAGGTATCTTTTTGCAGAATGATTTGAGTTCCTCTGGGTATATTCCCATAAGGGGGATTGCTGGGTCATATGGATGGCTACTTTTTAGATCTTTTAGAAATCGCCACACTGTTTTCCACTGTACTTCAACACTATTCACAATAGCAGAAACATGGAACCAACCGTGCTGCCCATCAAAAGTGGACTGGATAAAAAATGTGGTACATATACACGATGGACTATTATACAGACATAAAGAAGCACAACATTATGGACTTCAGAGCAACTTGGATGGATTTAGAGTCTATACTGCTCATTGATTTATCACAGAAACAAAGAACTGAATACTACATCTTCTCACTCATAAGCAAGCCCTGAATATTTATCATAATACTATATGAAAGGGACACTGCCAGGAGAAAGAAGGAGGACACATAATATCAGTAAGCTGTGAGAAGTGGGGACCAAATGAAGGCCCAAACTTTGTCTGTACAATGACCACTTATGTGCCTAATCCTTAATTGTACCCCAATTTTTTAAAGTTAAAAAACACCTTTAATTATCTGCAAATTCTGTCACATTGATACAGAATTTAGAATTAATAAAGTTAGTTTATTTTATACATCACTTTACAAATGCATCAATATATTTTGTTAATAAAAACAAAATGATTTTAAAATATAGATAATTTAGGAAGTTTAACATCATCTTCCAAAGAATAACATATTTTTCATGAACTTGCCAAGGTCTAATTTAAGTATGAATATGCACAGTTACTTTATTGATAAAAATCACCTCACACCAAAGAATTCAGCAGAGCTGTTTTTAAAATAATAATGATAAAATTAGATAAATGCTGATGACATTGTTTTTATGGGGTGACAAACATTTTATGTTATCACTAAGACTATTAAAAGAATCTTAAAATTCTTTAGATTTTTAAAGTATTTAAAAATTTTTTGTTGGTCTCTTATTAGGCATGAATCTCTGGACAAAGTCAAAGATGAGTATCGTTGTGGCTTTACTTACAAGTAGGCAGATCTGTGGAGGAGGAAGCTAAAACAGAAAAGCCTGATTGGTAAGCAGCAGCTGTCTTAGATAAATGAAGAATTTTTGAACTAAAATACATGCACACATGTGCATGCACGTACACATACACTCTCCAATATGTATATATGTATACAAACATATCAGGAACTTGACCTATGTGGATATTGGGGGTTTAAGAGATCTTCATTTAACATATTATTTTGGCTTAGGGAGAGACACCATAAATATCCCTGAGGTAAATTGACAAACACTCAAATAGTTTGGTAGGGATTCATCGCTTCACCTATTTTTTACATCTTATTTAATTATCTAATTTTGAAAAGGATAGTGCAAGTGACTGTGATATTGCTGGTATCTGAGAGTCCAAAGATCTCCTTTGTCCTTTTCTTTTATAAACATCTTTGCCACAATCCAGAGTCCCAGTAGACCAATGACAGTGTAAAGGGTATGATATTTGACAGTTCCATCATGTTGGAAAAATATTCAGGGTATACTATTTCTGCACTGCTTCTGAAAAAAAAAAAAATGTAGGATTATGCTACTATTAACCTAAAAAGTATGCAATGTCAATGGCTTTTTTTGGTACAATTAGCAACCTGTAAAAATGCCCACAGTAGCAGAAATGGTTTGTTATTAGTGAGCTGTATCATTACTTTTAATATAAGGACCTTCTGGCATAATCAACTAAAAAAATGGATTCAACCACCTATATTAAATAATTTAAATTTCTTTAAAATTTTAAGCTAACATACTCTCTGAAGATTTGTTTATTTATTTATTTATTTTTTTGAGTTGGAGTCTCACTCTGTTGCCCAGACTGGAGTACAGTGTCCGCTCCCGGCCACCACAGCCTTGATCTGCTGGCCTCCGGCGATCCTTCCGCCTCAGCCTTCCATGTAGCTGGAACTACAGGCGCGCGCTACCACGCCCGGCTAATTTTTTTTTTTTTTTTTGATTTATTGTAGAGATGAGGTCTCGCCAAGTTGCCCAGGCGGATCTCGAACCCGCAGGCTCAGGCAATCCACTCACGGCAGCCTCCCAAGGCGTGGGATTACAGGCTGAGCCACGGAGTCCGGCTGAGGATTTGATATATTCATGGGTCTCCTTTTCAAAATGTAAGCATTAAATTTAGTATTAATTTACATGTCTTCTAATATATAGTCTCAATGAAGATGATATAGTATTAGACATCCTAGCTTCTGAGTCTATCTAAGACTTAGATAAGACTAGTTTTAATTTGTTGGCTAGAGGGGATATTCGAAATAATGATGTCTTCCTCTTCATTCAAATACGAAACATGAGATGTAGAAACTTTCACCTAGATATAGAAGGAAATGCAGCCACAGCCAGATTCAGTACAGTATTGAATATTCTAAAAACACTTTGGGATAGGTACCATTATATTTATTTTGCAAATGAGAAAACTGAGGCTTTGACAAGCTTACTTGTGTGGTTCTAATCAAGGATGCTGGACAATCATATAGGCCGGGCGCGGTCACTCAGCCTGTAATCCCAGCACTTTGGAAGGACAAGGCGAGAGAACTGCCTGAGCCTGGCTGGGGGTTTGAGACCAGCCTGGGCAACTTAGGGAGACCTCACCTCTACAATAAATCACAAAAGCTAGCCAGGTGAGGTGGCATGCACCTGTAGTTCCAGCTACTTGGAAGGCTGAGGCAGAAGGATCGCCTGAGCCCAGCAGGTCAAGGCTGCGGTGGCCACCAGTATGCCACTGCATTCCAGCCTGAGCATCAGAGTGAGACTCCAACTAAAAAAAAAAGACAATTACATAATTACATAAGAATAGTTTATATATATGTATTTTTTAGTATCATTTGAATCAGTAAACAGTATATTATTTCACGGAAGACAAGAAAATCTACTTTTATAATATATTGTCCTCTTGGGCATAAAAAGTTGGTCTACTTTTATATTTTTGAGCATCATAGATTTTCTATTTCAAAGGAAAGCATTACATTAATAAATCACCTAACCTCCTTTTTGAGCAGCATTTTCTCAAACTAACATATCATCTTTCTAACCACATCTCATTACATATCATGATGAGAACTTTATACTCTCAATTCTAATTGGAATTTCCCTTGATTTTTTTGTGAACTTCTTTAAGGTTTCCTCATCTTTTATTTGTTAATTTATTATTTTAAGAAATCATTCGTTGCTTTAAATTATTGTTTTTTTTTCTAAGTTTTCCTAGATTGTTTTTTACCTTTTTCCATGAGAATCTTTCTGATACTACCAATTAGAAATAATCTATCCTCTCTTTGATCTACCCAAACACTCTTTTTATTAGGGTAATTTTTTTCTTTATTTTTTCGTAACAAGTTTATTGAAGTATGATATATAAAAAGCTGCACATTTGTAATGTATACATTTTGATGAGCTTGGGAATAAGTTTACATCCATTAAACCATCACCGACAACAAGACCATAAACATAGCTGTCATCTCCCAAGCGCCCCATCATCCCCTTTATTATTGTTGTTGTTGTTGCTGTTATTTTTGGTAAAAAGGCTCAACATAAGATCTCTTAGAAATTATAAGTATAAAATATAGTATAGCTAACTATATGCACTATGCTGCATAGTAGATCTTCAGAACATATTTATCTTCCATAGCTGAAACTTTTTACCCTTTTACCTAACACTCTTTTTGTTCTGCTTTTAAGAATTCATTCCAGTCTAATTTATATTGGTGTCATTACAACTAAACTACACTAAATGCTCTCTAAGAGTAGAAACTATGCCAAATCACCATTTTTCCTTCAATATAATAGGCACCAGTAAATAATGTTGCACTTAGTTTTATAGATTCAAATTTAATTAATCCTGAATCAATTTTAATACATATGATTGGTATCCATTTTGAATTAATATACTTTCTGATAGGAAAATGTTCTGCAGATTAGAACTTCAATCTATTTTATTTCTTTTTTATATATTTTATTTTAAAGATGTGGGGTACAATTCAGGATTAGGTATACAAGTGGACATCGTACAGGTAAATCTTGGGCCTCCCTTTGGTCCCCACTTTGCCTGGTTTGAGTTCAGGTACCCTTATTGATGTTGTGTCCTCCCCCCTCAGCCCTGGCAGTATCCCGCTACTGCCAATCCCTTTCTTATAGTAGTATGGTAAATGTTCAGGGTCCACTTATGAGTGAGAACATGTGGTACTCTGTTCTTTGTTCCTGTGAAAGATCACTGAGTAATATAGACATCTATATATTTTTTTTGTCAAGAGCAGGTAATGAAACAATGAAGTTGTGAAGCATATGAAATTTGAAGACAGGGAAACAGGTCTGAAGTTGTGCTTTATTGCTTAATAGTGATTTTTAAACTTTAGTAAGTGACTTAATTTCACTGATTTCAGAATTCTTGCTTGTGAAATAGGTATAATAAATACTTCAGTGAGTTGTTATAAAGTTTAGGAATGATAAGTGAAGTTTGTTGAGCATATAGTAAATGGTGGCAATCAATGGTGACAACAACAACACTCATAATATCCAAACATATATATATATATATAAAATATATATACTACATATAATTGCCATAATTATAAAATACTAAGTTGTCAAATATCATACACATACATATTAACATTTTCTCTTCAATATATAACTATGAATTAAAAATATGGAGAACTTATTTTGTACATTTCCTCATTGACACATGAAAGTTGTATGTCTTCAAGTAGATTTAGTCTTTAGGGCTCATTTTACTATGTATGACCTAATTTTACTGATATTGTAATTGGGTAAACCAAAACTATTACAGTTAATGAAATCACGTCTCTCTTTGTTTCTTTCTCAATGAGGGAAAGACTGTAAACTTGACCTGGATACAAGAAGTTTAACTTAATTTTTTCTGCTAAAGAACAATGAGAGGAAAACGTCATTTTATTTAAAAATGGAGTGAACAGATTTTGATTTTCAAAGGAAGTAAAGTATTTGGGTGTTATTTTCTCAAAAGTATGACTAAAATACAAATTCCAAATAAGCAGAGTATGAATTAAATAACAGAAATGTAAGACATTCATAGACTGCTGCAGCAAATCAAAATGCACCAATTGAAATCAGCTTATGAAAATGTCTCTGTTTTACATAGGACTAATTTCTTTTGGCCATAATTAAAATTAAAGATTAAAATAATTGTGTATCTTTGAATATATTTGGCATATGAACACAATTATAAATATAAAAATAAAATGGAAACAATTAGCTTTTTACTTAGCTTTATTTTACATAGGAAGTCCTATTTTCTCTTATATACAGTTTCACTGGGACCATTATCTTCCACAAGACTGCTTTCCCTTTTAAGGTAGTTATAATTAACAAGAGCCCACACACACATTACAGTTTCCATCTACCAAAATTAACATATCAAGCTATTATTTTCTTAATGTTTACTAAGTTTTATTTTATTGGAACCAATCTCAAAGATTGTGCAATTTTAAAGCAATAGTAATAGTGATTGCTACAATTGTCAATTAATTTTAAAATAATTTTCCAAGGAATGAAAAAAATTCCCTTTTTTCTATTATATGGAACATGCAGGAATAGTATTATTGAAAAAGAATGAATTTATAAGCTCCAAGTTGCATTAACAGGAAATTAGTACTGAAATTACACTAGAGTAATTAGAAATTGCAAGGAGAAAAGGTATAGGCCATCAGAAGTCATAAGTAGCAAAAAAAAAAAATCACTTTTAGAAGACATGTCTATTTTGCTGGGAGTTGCACCAATAAGTCAGAAGGAAAGGATCAAAAATGCTTTCTTATAAAATCTGCGAAGCAGTAATTAATTTCAAGGCAGATTTCAGCTTATATTTTTCTGACAAATTTGTTAAATGAATTAAATATGGCAGGGGCACCTTATTAGGAGGTTGGCTCTAATGCTTATCTTAGTTGCAATCTACTTCTCCTGTGAATACTGGGAGGATTACCCCACCCTCACTCCCTAGCCCAGATGTACCTGTGAACAGGCCAGTTCTAGCAGGACAACATATAGGAAAGACAACTTCACATCAGATGTACCGAATTAAAATTTAACCTAACTCTAGCAACTTTAAGTCAAATAAATTTTCATCATATCTGACTTACTACCTTATGAATAAATATCATTATAAAAATCAGACCCCTTTTCTTATTTTATATTCCATCTTATTAAAACACAAGTGCACGAGGGAAATGTTCTTGGCGTAAAACTACTATATTCATTAAATTTTTTCTTTCCTACACCTGAAGGCACATATCTAAACCTGTAGGGGTTACTTTATTATTTAATTAGAGCAGATTCTTTTCTATCATTTTAGGTGTTTCATCTGAAGCTTGATTAACATCAGTATATGTTGTGCTCTCAGGCAAGTAAATATAGCTCGTGCAGAAAGAGAAATAAGCAGAAACAAAATATTTTAAAAATAAAGAAAAACATGAATGTGATAAGAAATATAACCTTTAAGTAATAAAATATCAACATTCAAAGCTCACTAGAAATACTTCATAAATGTGGATGAAGTATAGTGTTTGCACATTTTATTTAACCACTAACTCATGTATTCATTATTTGAATAAACATTTATTGAGTGCTTAATCCTGAGACTAGTAGTGTGTTAAATTCAGGGGGAATGGAGATAAAAAAGATACTATGCCTACTAATGAGAAACTTAATATTTGGTATGCGCAGTGAGTATTGTAACCAGGGTGTGCACAGAAGTTGTAGCAGATGCTGTATTCGCTTCTTGCACGTCATTTTGCCTTTCCATTTCAAAGTATACTGGTTCAACTTCCAAATGCAAGTATTTCGATTTCATTCCTGAAATCCAGCCTCATTGCCTCTGGCTGCAGAGGTCTAATGTTGTTGCTGTTGCGGTTACGGAGAGCACATTTTGCAACCACTGGCATGAAGAGAATGGCCAAGAGATTGGTGGACAAGAGGAACTGGATCAATATTATGAAGGCTCATGAATATTCTGTGACCCAAAGTTTTTGTTTTGTTTTCAGTTCGTTTTTATGAAAATAATTTATTGAAAAAGAGGGTACCAAACAAAATTAATAAATAGTTGTGGATTTATACAATACTCTGTTACGTTACAAAATTCACAGAGGGAGAACATGTAGAGTATTCCCTAAACATTTCCTGACACACTTTCTTGTCTTTATTTTCTGCCCAAATTTCACATATAAGTAACCTATGATTTTTTATGTTTTCCATTATCTCTGCAACTGTCAGTTTGACCACTTCATGCTCCTCTCAGGCCACTGCAAGGACCATAGTAAAACTGGTTGGTCCACCAAATGGCCTACAGGAGCAGTAGTGGTGAATATTTCCACCACCACAGAAAACCAGAAATAATTAATTGCCCATAGTCACTCTTGTCTGTGAGAGTATATTGAATTCTATCCATGAATGGGAGGTTTTAGTAATGTTGGGCTGGGAAAAGAGAGATGGGTTATTATTAGTTGTCTTCTAGTTTTAACTGTGTGCAAATGCATCTTACCATAGCAAAAGCTAGAAGTCTAATCAGATTTATTCAAGAAAAAAACATGAAATTGTCAGATTTGAAACTTAGGAACATGATTTTGTAAGCTATAAAGAGGAATTTGGAGGTGGTGAAGAGTTAGAATCGTAGTTGTACGCTGGAATCATCTGAAGATCTTAAAAATAATACACCAGAGTTTCTGATGTAATAGATTTGGGACATGGTCAGGGCATCAGAATTTTCATGCAATATTTATCATGAAATTTTTCATATGTAAAACAAAATTTAAAAAGAGATTACAGGAAATGCCTGTATACCTACTACATAGCTTTTACCATGCACCCTTCACTACACTTTTAAAAATCACATATCTATGCATCTATCTATTGCCCTATCTATGCATTTCCAAGTAAATTGCTGGAATCAATCGAATTCAACCTAAATACAGCAATGTACATATTATCAATAGGGTCCATAGGGATTCTTTATTAATATTGTTGTTGTCATTATACTATGTATTTGGTGTTCTCTTTACAAAATCATGGTTAATACAAGTAATACCTCTCTGCAAGGGAGTTATTACTTAGAAATAAAAAGATTTGAAGACATTAAGTAATTTTTCAATGTTCACATGGAAAATGAAAGGTAGAATTATAATGCAAATCAGATTTCTTATTCCACACAAGGCCTTCCCCTCCCCCCCACTTTTCCACATGTCTTTACAGCTATGGGGATGGAAATGGAAAAAAAGGAGTACAATTATATATTTAATTTGTAGCACACCCATTATAATTTTGGAAGGTGAAATTTTAAAAAAGGGAGGACAGTATCTTTTACAAATTTTTCAACTATTTCTAACATGACAACTGGTTGAAAAATAAGTATTATGTACAAAAGATAAGTAAAGCCGGGCTCGGTGGCTCAGCCTGTAATCCCGCGCCTTTGGGAGGCTGAGGTGAGTGGATTGCCTGAGCCCGCGGGTTCGAGACCTGCCTGGGCAAGCGAGACCTCCTCTCTACAATAAATTAAAAAAAAAAAAAAATTAGCCGGGCGTGGTAGCGCGCGCCTGTAGTTCCAGCTACTTGGAAGGCTGAGGCGGAAGGATCGCCGGAGCCCAGCAGGTCGAGGCTGCGGTGGCCGGGAGCGGCCACTGCACTCCAGTCTGGGTGACAGAGT
>CAUYQG010040377.1:0-13458 GCA_963574415.1 Tarsius wallacei
AGCCGGGCTCGGTGGCTCAGCCTGTAATCCCGCGCCTTGGGAGGCTGAGGTGAGTGGATTGCCTGAGCCCGCGGGTTCGAGACCCGCCTGGGCAACTTGGTGAGACCTCATCTCTACAATAAATCAAAAAATCAGCAGGGCATGGTAGCGCGCACCTGTAGTTCCAGCTCCTTGGAAGGCTGAGGCGGAAGGATCACTGGAGCCCAGCAGGTCGAGGCTGCGGTGGCCCGGAGCGGCCACTGCACTCCAGTCTGGGCGACGGAGTGAGACTCCAACTCAAAAAAAAAAAAAAAAAAAAAAGAAAATGTGGTACATATACATAATGGGATACCATGCAGCCATAAAGAAGAACAGAATCATGTCTTTCGCAGCAATATGAATGTGGCTGGACACCATCATACTAAGAGAAATATCACGGAAGCAAAGAACTGAATACCGCATGCTCTTACTCATAAGCAGGCCCTGATCACTGGTCACAGCAGCACCAGGGTGGGACTGGCAGATGCTGGACAGTGCTGGGGAAGGAGAGCGAGAGCCAGGGATGGGGTCACACAGCCGCATACCGGGTACCAGATCCAACATGGGGGGGAGAGGGCCAGCCAGAAGCCCCAACTTCACGTGCTTGCAACTTCCTTATGTAGTGAATCCTCACATGTACCCGGCAACCCTAAAATAAAATAAAATTTAAAAAAATAATTAGGTAGGATTTGGGTTTAGAAGGGTATCATGTTACATTCCCAGACTTGATATTGGGTATGCCATCTAAGTTTTTCTCTTCAATTTAGATGCTTCTCAAATCCCACTCAAGTGCAGGACTATGTGTATTAAAAACAAAACTTGATTCCTGCTCATCAAGTTTGAAAATAATAAAGATTTCTACCTTTCTGCATTAGGTATATGAGGGGGGACCAAAAGAAAAAAAAAAACCAGGGATTTATTTATAAAAACTTATGTGTTCATTCATACATGTTTTAACTTCAGTCACCTTCAAAGTACTCTCTGTTTGATGCAATACACCTTTTCCACTGCTCAAAACAGTTTTGAACTCATCAATTTTGATGGCTTTTAGTGCTTCTGCCACTTTTTCTTTCACCTTTTCCACATTGGCAAAATGTTTCCTTCTGAGGACTTTTTTCATCTGAAAAAACAAGAAAAAAGTCACTCACGGCAAGATTGGGTGGATAGGGAATGAGAGTCATGGCATTTGAGTGGTCAAAAATTGCTGAACACTCAGCGCAGTATGGGCTGGTGCGTTGTCATGGTGGAAGAACCAGTTATCTGTTTGCCACAACTTGGGATGCTTCTTTCGCAAATTGTGATGCAACCTTCTCAAAACTTCCAGATAAAAACTTTGTTTGACTGTTTGATCTGGAGGAACAAATTCTGAGTATATTATGAGGGACCTGTCCTCCAATAAAAAGTTCCAGATTGGCCGGGCTTGGTGGCTCAACCTGTAATCCCAGCACTTTGGGAGCCCAAGGCGAGTGGATTGCCTGAGCCCGCGGGTTCGAGACCAGCCTGCACAACTTGGTGAGACCTTATCTCTACAATAAATTTTAAAAATTAGCCGGGCGTGGTAGCGCTCGCCTGTAGTTCCAGCTATTTGGAAGGCTGAGGCGGAAGGATCGCGGGAGCCCAGAAGGTCGACGCTGGGGTGGCCGTGAGTATGCACTGCACTCCAGCCTGGGCAACAGAGTGGGACTCCAACTCAAAAAAAAAAAAAAATTTCCGGATTTCTTTGGATCTACCCTCATGTGACATGGTTATGAGTGGGGCGGCCAATCCCAGACAAAACCATGGGAAGGGAAATCCTGTCACTGTGCCCTGGTTTCCACCACCCTTGTCAGCCCCCTCTGCCCAGGCACTCTTTCTTCCCCATTTTTCTCTGGCTGGCTATCTGATGCCAGCTAAGGGATTGTTAATATCAACTTAGATTGAGGCCGTTTTCAGAGAGGTTTACAATTGAAAATTCTGCCATATGATCTTTGAAGGTCGCTTACTCAAATTCGAAGTAAAATCTCCAAAGTGACTCCAAAGATGTCTCCCAGAAATACTTTCCAAAGAGCTAAGACTTTCTTCGTTATCTTCTTTCTTTACTTTAATAGACTTTTCCTAATGAAACACCTGTCCTTTTGCTAAAATACCTGGAACTATAGAATTTTAGCGATTAAGTAACAGTGCCTCTTCCTTTAATGCAGCAAATATTTTCCTCCCAACTTTTTAGTTGCAAACATCATCTTTTTTCACCAGATAACACCAGGGTCTTTCTAAACCATTGGCCAGAGCCAGACTGTTACAAAGTCAAAATGTCCTCGAAGCTCTGTTTCATGTCCTAGTGGTCAGTCCCCAGCTTGCCCAACATCCAACATCAAGGGATACAAGGTGAGAATCTTATCAACAAGTCTTGACCTCTCTAGCCCAATAACTGTCCTGTTCTCTCACTGACTCTATATTCTGGCATTTGTTAAGAATCTTAACTGAGCGACAACATCAGACTCAGGAGGAAGAAAAGATATGTTAAGATATCAAGATATTTCACAGAAACCAGAAAGAGTTGACCAGGAGACCAACGTGTTCCTCAGTTCTCTCTCTCTCTCTCTCTTTCTCTCTCTCTCTCTCTCGCCCTCTCTCTCTCTCTCTCTCTCTTTTTCTCTCAATATATGTCAAGATATAGATAGATAGATCCCCCCATCTCTATCTCTGTCTCTCTCTCTGTCTCTCTCAACAAGTATAACTTTTTCTGTTACTTATGACAGAAAAACACAATCACCAAATTGTCTGAATTCTACACGGTATAGGTTCTGCCATCTTGACAAAGACAGAATTATCTTTCTCAGAATGTTTTCAAATGTAGGCAGATAACTTGAATGGGCCTGTATAAATATCTTAATCTTGGGACATCAACTGTGTTAAGAAGATGTACTCACATGTCAATGCTTATTGAAATCAGGTAGCCAAGAAGAGGTAAAAAGGAAAAGAGTACTTCTGGTTGGCTGAGTAGTAGCCCCAAAAGATACTCAGGCCTTCATCTTTGGAACCTGTGAATGTTACCTTATGTGGCAAAAGCGACTTTGCAGAGAAAGGTAAGTTAAAGATCTTGAGATGGTCCCTAAATGTCATCACACGTGTCCTTATAAAAGACAGGCAAAAGGAGAGATTCAATTTTAGAGGAGATGAGAGCAGAAATTGGAAGCAGAGATTGAAAGAATATGTTCTGAGGATGGAGAAAGAAACCAGAAGCCAAGGAACACTAGAGGCTAGAAAGAACAAGAAAAAGGAGTCTCCCTGGAGCCTCCTGAGGGTGCACAGCTCTGCTGACTATTTTCAACTTAGTGAAAACTGTTTTTAACTTTGGTCCTCCAGAATGTAAGAAAGTAGATGTGTGTGTTTAAGCCAGCAGGTTTGTGGTATCTTGTGGCAGCAGCCATAGGAAACTGATAAAGTAGTTTTTAAAAGAAAAGGAGAGTTGGCAATGCCAAGGAAGGGAACTCTTGGTAAGACTCTGAGCCCTCAATACAAAAGAAGGCTGTCAAGGAGGTCACACAAAAGGAAGTGCAAAGAAGAACCAAGTATGAGGGGGAAGATCTAGATGGAGAAGAAGTAAAGTTCTAGAAAAGCACTACACTGGAAGTTCAGGTTCTGTTTCCAGCTTCCTGACTCAGGTTCTAGCGTAGGGTCAGCCCTCTCCCTTCTTAGCCTTTGTCTAGGCATCTGGGCAGGAGGGTTTAAATGACATAATCCGGAAGGTCCTCTTCAGCTCTCAGATTCTGCAATACTCAAGCCTCTGCTAGGTTTTGGCCTAGATTTTTCAGAATTGGCTCCAGGGGCTCTTGAAGTCTATATTTCTGGTTTTGACATGATAGATATATTGACTACAAAAATCCTATACAACTAAAATAGAAACCTCCAGGTGGCCATGTACTAAAACTCTAAGATGGTTGTAAGTAAGAAAGAGAGCAAGAGGAGCAAAAGACAGGACCCTTGAGCCAGCCCTGGGGGGAAAAAAGCTTCACAAGGGACTAACAACTGCATATAAAGGTGTATATGATTTCCTCAAGGAAATCTGGAGTTAGTTCTGCAGAGCTGAAAGTAAAACACAAAGTCATCAACACCTCTAGAGGGAGAAACACATTCCCTGACAATGACAAAATTTATTAGCAACAGAAAAGATAGCACTTTAAAATAATAAGGTAATTTCTATGATTGGGAAAATAAATTGAAGATAAACAAATGTGTCTAGAATTAGTGCATCAAAACTTACTTTTTCTAAATGTCTCTCCTGTGTCCTTTTTGTTTGCTAAAATCATAGTAGTTCTAGCAAAAGTTACTAGTAATTTGAATCCTTATAAGGATATTTGTAAGTATGGCCATAAGTTGTGCTTTAAATATCCTCACATCATCTGCATAAGTCTTCTGCCCTCCATGTGGAAATAGAATTATTTTTCTTTCCTAAAACTGAAGGCGAGATTATCTTCTTTCCTAAAAAGAAGATAAGTTGTGTATGACAATTCATCATTGTGCTCCATTGAGTGTAAGGGAGCCTGAACTGTAATGGTTTAATCAAAGATAAGACTAAGTTCAGAGGTAGGCAATCCAGGCTGAGTCCAAGGACTTTCCAATGACATTGTTGTCTCCACCGTGTCATCCCTAGCAAATGGTTTGCCTTCAAGTGGTCAAACCATGACCGCTCCAGCTTCAGCATACTCTGCATTCCAGGCAGGAAAAGGATGTGAAAGCTAAGGACAAAAGGTGAATCAGTCCCTTTTCTGAAAGCAACATCAACTTACATGACATTGCCAGAACTATGTTCCACTTTAGCCATCCCCAGCTGCAAAGGATGCTGGCCATTGTACTTTTGTTGTTTAAGCTGAGTACTGACTTTCTTGAAGAACATCGGGATTTCTTTTAGGAACAAAGTAGAGGATAATGGACACTGGGTAGTATATGTCTGTCAAACTCTTGGAAAACAGCCGACCATTTTACTTGCCTCAAATGATCATCGGTGCTTTTCTTACGGCTACATTTTATTTATTGTTTAATTGTATTTTAAAGACATGGGGTACAATTCAGGATTAGGTATATAAGTGATCATCGTATAGCTGAAGTTTGGGTCTCCCTCTGGTCCCCGCTTAGTCTGATTTAGTAGTAGGTTATACTCTTTGAGAATCTCTTTTGGTTGCAAGCAATGGAAACTAACTGATACGCTTAAGCAAAAAAGCAGGAAGATTTTGGAATGTGTGCCAGGGTATTTCATAAAGGTAAAGTTTGAATAACTACTCTCAGAAAAAAAAGGAAGTTGGGGTGCTCCAGTAGGGCTTTTTTTCCTACAAATCTGCCAATAACAGATACGGACCACACAGTACCATTTACAAAATAGCGCTCTCCAATTGCAAGGTGATAACTGCCAGTTCATGTCACAGTTAGGTTTTTATTAGATCCCTGAATCATCCTATAAGGCCGGCATTTTCTGAAAGATGGGATATATGATGGCATGTGTTAACCCCTTGGTATTATCCCATTGCCTTACCACTTTTGCTGTGAGGTAAATTTGGAGATAACACATTTACTCTGAGAGTGGATATAACCTTCGGTAAACTCATGGATGGTGATGCAGAGGAATAAAGAGAAGACAAAGAAAATTCAAATCCAGACTGTGCCCATCTATTCTAACAGTGAAAAAGAATCTCTGATTTCTTCACTGGTGGCAATGATCCAGTTTAGTTGATCTAATTACTGGGTACCTAGAAAGCACTCTTGAGGTTTGATGCCAGATTGGGGTTTGGGATTAGGTGCTTTTGGTTGAAAAATTGGGCATATATAGGCAAGTCAGATCCAGTGAGGGGACATTCATGCAGTTGAGCCCACAGCAAGCAGAGCGTCTGTCTCTGCCACCATGCCTGCCTTGCTCAGGAGCCCACGGATTAAATACCATACTGTCTACTAAAGGAAAATGATTGACATTTATAGGCCATCCTATCTGTCTGATCACCAAGAGTCTCTTCTAGAGTAAAAGCCTTCTGAAAAGCTTTTATGACATACAATTGTTTTATCCTCTAAACTCATTCTAAGAGATCCATCCATAGCAACCCTTCCCTTAACCTTCTTTTTCACCAATATTCTGATAGTTATCCTTGACTTTGGAAATAATGTCCCAAGATTATTACTAAAGGCTTAGAAACTTCAAAGTATCCAACCCTAGAATTTTGGCAGAAGTTATCACTTACTTTTGAACCAAAATGTCTAGGTTACGTCCCATTTCCTATTATCTAACCTAGCTAGTGCTATACGATGACTATTGTCTAGATATTAGTCTAGATCCTGATTTTATGCCAGATTTCCTTTTAACAAAGTAAGCAGCAAATTGTTATGCTTGATGTTCTGGTCACAAAGAGACTTAATCTTCTCCATGGTCTTCCATATACTGTAACTCTGCAGGCCACTTCAGTTCATGTTCATATTTCACAGAGATGTGGGTGTTTTATATTTAGTCAAATAATAGGAAAATACCTATGAGGCCATCCACAAGTATGGACTCAGGAATTCACTGTTGTATAAACAATGGGTATGTGTGTGACCTGATTGTGCAAATAATTTGTATGTTCAGGATCTAGTTTGATGATGGCACTAGTTGTACCTAGCTCCTAAAATAGATACATCAAAACAGCATAGTTGCTTATGAGTAGCTCAAAGTCTGCAGCTGTCCAAGACCAGATATTCTGTCTTCACCAGAGTCCATTCTGGGAGCTCATTCTAAAGAAAAAAGGAGAGTTACATTAAAAAAAAAAAACAATGCATGACTCTTCCCTCAAACTCTGAAACCTTCCACTGGATGGTCCCATAAGGGCTTATCACAGACTTCCTAGTACATCTTGGTCTCCACACAGTGCCTTTGAAACCACAGGGTCACAATGTCTGAGTAAAGAGTAAAGTGAACTTTCTTTAGAAAACCTAAAAATGCTTCTCCTGCTTGGGAGATTTTCAGATACCCAGAGATGATAGACCCATATTTCTTTCCCTCCTCTCACTTGCTAGGGTTCACAGTGAATAAAAAATTTTTTTTTGTCCCATAGGCTTTGAGTTTTACCACCATGTGACTTGCTTTGATCAATAAAGTATGAGTGGGTATAACAGTATTTCAGTTCCTAAAAGAGACTTTAAGTGGTGATATGTGCTTCCAATTGCCCTCCTACATTCTTGTCCTCCAAGAGAATCTTATAGCCCAAGTAGGTGGCATGACTTCAACTTGGATCCTGGAATGAGAAGACACCTGGAGCAGACTGGAGCCCGACCTGCCGCCTGGATGAGAGCTGCAGTGGCAATGTGCAGTGCAAGTGAAGGAGAAATAAACATTTGCTTTTGTGAGCTACTGAGGTTCTCAAGGTCATTACAGCAAAACTTAATGAAAGCAGAAAAGTATGCCAAGTAAACAAGTCAGAGACATTGAATAACATGCTTCTTCAAAATATGATATAAACTGTCTTAAAAATCTGAAGAGGAATTACATAAAATGTGATGAGGACCACTTTGCCATGTACTGTGTCTTCTTCCCTATGGTAGGTGACACCAGGCATACAAAGGTTATTTCTAACTTTGGAAATAATATACTGACATATGCTATGCCATTAAAACCTTAGAAACTTCAAAGTCTCAAACCTTAGACTTTTGGTAGAAGTTATCTTCTACTATAGAACCAAAATATCTAGGTTACCTCCCATCTCCTGTTATTTCAGGTCCATCACCTTTATATCAATAATATCATGACCCATATAGCACATACTCTTGCGGTCTTGCCCAAACTGTGCACCAGATCCCGCAGCTTTAAGTGTTTCTGCTAATGACTCACAGCTGCAGCTTCTGCCCAAGGCTACAGGCAGTAAGAGACTTATTGAGCAGGAGGGTCTCATTTGTATATCCATCCTAGAATATACAGAGGTTCTCCCTCCCCCCATTACACACACACACACACACACACACACACACACACACACTCCAATGATCAATTCCAAATGCCTGGCCTCACACATTTCCTGAGACTCTACTGCCTGCAATCTCCTCTCTGGCATGATGATTGTATTTGTTGAGGTCATTACGATTGTGAGCAACAGAATCGAACTCTGGCTGGCTTAGTTAAAAACATTATGGGAAGGTTATAGGAGTGGTTCACAGATTAAGATAAGACTTGAGCAGTGAAGATTTGAGATGTGAAGAAATTACAGACAGAACCTCCAGGGACATTAGCAACAGAGATTCAAGACCCTTAGCTCTTGAGCAGAGGTTCTCAAATTTGGCTGCACATCAGAATCACATGGAAGCTATAAAATCCTACTTCTGATGCTCAGTCTATGCCACAGATGAGGTAAAAATCAAAATCTTTTGAAACGGGGCCCAGCCTTTAAAATCCCAGAGGTGATTCTAATTGGTAGCCATGGCTGACATTTTAGCTGCATCAGAATCACCTGAAGGGCTTGTTAAACCATAAAATGTCGGTCAGGCATGGTGGCTCAAGCCTGTAATCTCAGCACTTTGGGAGGCCAAGATGAAAGGATTGCCTGAGCCCAGGGGTTTGAGGCCACTCTGGGCAATTTGGTGAGACCTCGTCTCTACAATATATATATTTTTTTTTTAAAAATTAACCAGGCGTGGTAGCGCGTCCCTGTAGTTCCAGCTACTTGGAAGGCTGAGGTGGAAGAATCATCTGAGCCCTGTGGGTCAATGCTGGGGTGGCCGTGACCATGCCACTGCACTCCAGCCTGGGTGACAGAGTGAGACTCTGACTCAAAAAAATAAAAATAAAACATAGAATGTTGGGCCTCATCCTCAGAATTTCTGATTCATATAAAATCAGGGCATGGTGCCTCATACTTGTAATCCCAGCACTTTGGGAGGCCGAGGCGGAGAGGACCACTTGAGGCCAGGAGTTTGAGATCAGCCTAGGCAATATAGCAAGATCCTGTCTCTACCCTCCCCCTGCCCCCCAAAAAAGTGGCCCACTCAAATCCTGATTATATAAAATCAGTTAGAAATAATTTGCATTTACAAAAAAGTGACATTGAACTTGGGTCTGGGGTGCGACCTGAGATTCTGTAATCCTAACAAGCTCTCATGCTATCTGAGATTGCTGATCCTGAAATCACACTTAGATTAGCAAAGTTCTAGAGCAGTGGTCCTCAAACTCCAGCATGTATACACAGCTGTCATTGTAAACCTTGTGGAAACACAGATCCCTGGGACTTCTTCACCAGATTCTGATTCAAGTAGCTCCACAGACCCAGCTGCTTATGGCTCTGCTCTGGAGTTATGGCTCTGAACCAGGAGTGATTTTTTGATTGTCACACCAGGGCAACCAAGGGAGGAGGACAGAGTGAAAGTGCTACTGTCATCTAGTAGGTAGAAGCCAGGAATGCAGCTACACACCCTACAATGCTCAGGGCAGACCTCCATAACAAGTAATTATGCTCCCTAAAATGTCAACAGTGCCAAGGTTGAGAAGCCCTCTTGAGGGAGCATGGCTATTAGCAAAGTCTGGTTGCTCCTCCCTAGCCATTGGTTCTGATTTTATAATTCCTATAAGAAGGAATAATATTGTCCCTGCTCAGGTTAAGTGTCCACCCCTGGATCAATGCTCTGCATCAAGGAGGCAAGACCTTGTCATACACACATGACCACGGGAGACCCAGCCCTTGGATAAAAGCAATAGAAGGCAGACAGTGAGATATTCTGAAAGTCCAGAGAAGCAAAGAAAGTCAAACTTTAGCTGAGACAACTGTATTCACTAGAGCAGGCCCAACAGAGTTCTGGGCATCTCCTTCTGATGGGTGACAAGGTGACTGAAGCTTCATATATGCAGCAGTTGTTGGAGCTGCTGCTGTTATCTAAGCAACTGAGAACCTCTAGAAGTCCAGGGCGGCTGCAGAGTTCCCTATATTTCCTGACTTCCCATGTCTCCTTGAAATAAGTCTTCATCCCTGAGGTAACTGAGCCTATTTCTTTTCCTTGCAAGCTGAAGTACACACGCATGCACTTGTACTCACGCACATTCACACGGAGCTCAGTGCTGATTCAATATGAACTTCCAGACTGTCCCTCACAGAAATGGTAAAACACACAGCCCATCAAGGCCAAGGAAAATGACCCACCCAGTCGTATGGGATCAGCTTTCACTTTAGTTGTTCAATACCCCATCCACACTAACTTCTTCAGACTGTTGAAGTCTGTTTTGGAACTGTTACTTTCTCAAATAAAAGTGGTAAGAGCTACCTTTTATTGAGTACTCATTCCAGCTTTATTCCGAACATCTTTCTATCAGTCTGTAGATATAGATATTCACATATACACACACAAATATATATCCCTATAGCTATTTTTAATCCTTATAAGATTTCTACGAGATAGTAGTATAATTATCAGCAAAGAAAATTGAAGAGATTAGATAGCTGGCCTTAAGGAGCAGGACTGGACTCCAAACTCAGGTCTGTAAAACCCTAAAGCCTTTTACTTAACTACCATTTTCTCCTTTTCCCCCTCATCCTTCCTGCCTTCATCTCCATCTAAGTCCCTTGTAGCAGTGATGTAAGATTCTAATCATTTGATGCTCAGTATTTCTACTGTTAGCTAGGCATTCACTAAAATATAAGTTCTTAAGTGCAAATGTTACCCACACAGAGCAGAACCTGACCCAAGAGCAGGTTCTTAATAAATATATTTAAGGCTGGGCACTGGGGTTCACGCCTGTAATTCCAGCACTTTGGGAGGTTGGCAGGAGGATTACTTGAGCCCAAGTGTTTGAGACCAGCCCAGGCAACATCTTAAAAAAAAAAAAAAGTAAAAATAAAATTAGCTGCATGTGGTGATGCACATCTGTAGTCCCAACTACTCTGGATGCTGAAGTGGAAGGATCGCCTGAGTCCAGGAGGTCAAGGCCACAGTAACACCTTGACTCAAAAATAACAAATAAAAACAAATATGATTTAAATAAACCTTTCGTTCTTTTAATCGTCTTAGATGTGTAGAAGATTTGCAAGCACAGTACAGAGAGTTCCTGAACACCCCTCACCCAGATTGCCCTTTTGTGATTTCAAACAGATGGTAAAGTAAACTCAGAATGAGAGAGCCCTCATTGCAATCGTTTTCTGAACAAAGACACCACATGTGAGCCTGTAACTGCAGCCAGCTCCCTGTAGGTCACCCGGCAACATGCTGTCAGATCGGCCCAGCTGGAATGAACCCTGGGTGTCAAAGATGTTCCGGGATTTTCCCAGTGCTTTGTGGATTTCAGACCTGACACTTCACTGGCTCTCACAACAGAGGGTAAGTGAGCGAGTCTGCATGTGCCCTGCCGACTTCTCAGAAGGTTGTGTCTCACTTAGATGATCAAAGCCATTGGCCAGACGTCCTGTCATGCCCTGTGCTTTGTACAATTCCAAGTACACTGCAGATAGTTCCACAAGTGCTAAATAATAACAGTGTCTAACTTTCATGGGCAATTTGCAGTACAGTCATTCTTTATACTTATTCTATTAACTGCTATTGTCTCTGCTCTTGGTGAGAAAGGGTGTTACGGGTGACAAGATGGACATCCGGTTAAAAGATGTCTTCAGAAATAGAACTCCTTGCTCCCAATCATTTCAAACTCTTACAGCATTTGACTGGAGCAGAGAATAAAAAGTTGGAACGACTTGTCCTTTATGTTAGTTGCAAAATTTACAACCACCCCTCCACCTGCGTCTTCTCCGAGATCCTATCTGCCTTTGAGGACTAACATGACATAATTCTACTCAACTATAATAATGTAATAGTGAAGAGGAATTTTCTGCTTGGAAGAGACCATCTCATTTCAATATGCTGTGACATCTTTTGGAAACCAATATCCTCTATAATAGGGAATGGCTGCAGATCAAGGGCAATCATTTCTGTGATTTATGAGCAGTGCAAGCAGATGGTTTTTTGAATATTTGGCCTTTTCCCAAAAACCTCATGCAAGCTAAGCTGTTGTATCTTATTGCATGAAAAGTCTTTGCTTCCAGGTGAGGGGTTGGACTGACTCAAAATCTGCCTTTGTACTTGAAACCAGGGCAGAAGATACAGCTAACCTGAAGAAAGTCAAGAAAACTGTTTTTAAAATTTTTTCTACCTTTAGCAGCAATTATAACTACAGACTAAGCTGCATTAGCCAAAAATAAAAATGAAAAAATAAACAAAAAACCAGAGAGCCAGACACCTGATCTGGAAGGTGACGATGTCTCACTTTGCCATGGTTATTATATTATCAATTTTCTCCCCTCAAGACCTGTGTGATTCACAGGGAACACTATTAGTCTGGCAAGAATTAATTGCAGTCCTGACAAAGGTGACCTTCCAAACAAAAGCAAAATGGCAAACCCATCTTTCGAGTGAGGCATCTGAATGTTTAGGAGGTTTGGCTAGGATTTTTAAACAGAATCTTGGAAAATACTATCAGATTCAAAAGAAGCACATATGTTGTATTGTTTTAGGTAGAAGGCCAGAGTGAATGGGACCTTAGCCCAAGCCATGGGAGAAAATATTAGTTATCTGCTTTATTTAATATCTTAAAATTTGCAACTTTCCATTTCAATTCAGTTGATCTTTTCATGGGTCAAAAAGGTGGGCATTTTTTGAGATCTAAGGATTAAGTGAAGAACAAAATATTTCAACATCAGAAGACTTGAAGATGCTATACAATGTCTTAGACTCTTTGGACTGCTGTAACCAAATAGCATAAACAGGGTGGCTTATAAACAGCAAGAATTTATTTCTCAGAGTTCTAGAAACTGAGAAGCCCAAGATCAAGGTATCATCAGCTTTGGTATCTGCTGAGGACCCACTTTTGGGTTCATAGATGGTGCTGTGTCCTCACATGGTAGAAGGGAGAAGGCAGCTGTCTAGGGCCTCTTTTATAAGGGCACTAATCCCAGTCACAAAGGCTCTGCCCTCATGAGCAAATCACCTCCAAAAACCCCACCTCCTAATACCATCACATTGGTTATTAGATTTCAATATTTGAAATCAATGTGGGGAGACACAAACATTCAGACAATAGCACACATGTAAGTGTCAGTTAGAGCGACCTGAAATAGGGACCCACAAAGCTACTTTCTCCACAGTCAATACACTCCACAATATGTTGTTAGCTTGAAAGTCTATTTGTTCCTCTTTCTTTTCTAGAAAATTAATACTGGGAAAATGTATGAAGTCATTAACATGAGTCTTTAATGATTCACATTCTTCCCTGTGGCAATGAACCCTACCCCCTCCGGTAGCACAGCAACCTTCTACATAAAACTGATAAAACTGTGCGTTAGCCGGGCTCGGTGGCTCAGCCTGTAATCCCGCGCCTTTGGGAGGCTGAGGTGAGTGGATTGCCTGAGCCCGCGGGTTCGAGACCCGCCTGGGCAGGCGAGACCTCATCTCTACAATAAATCAAAAATCAGCCGGGCGTGG
>CAUYQG010040381.1:0-12504 GCA_963574415.1 Tarsius wallacei
TGTCCCTTTGATACAATTTAACAATTTCTGTGGAGATTACTTTTAGCTATTTATCATATTTTAGCTCTGGTATTGTATCATTTCCAGACAGTCTGGTAAAAATTTTACTCTGTATGAAAGCATTTTCAGCTTTGAAAATATATATATATATATATTAAAGATATTATTGTTTCTTTATGTATCTGTTAGGATTTTTTCTGTGAATTTAGCGAACAATCACCATGTGTTCTTTCAAGATCTCTGTTACAGGTAAGTTCTACTTAGTATTAAAATACTATGTAAACTTTAAATTATGTGTTTTGACATTGTTTTAGTGATTGATGCAACGAGGAGATGCTTTTAAAGACTATTCCACAGTTAGTGTTATATATTGTTCAATTGAAATATTGACTTTTTAGTGTTAGATATTCATCAAGATCGTATCCTAGGCCATAAAACAAACTTTAATAACTTTTAAAAAATTGAAATCATACAAAGTGTCTTTCTGACCATTTTAGAATTATACTAGTAACCAAATAAGAGAAAGGTATCTGGGAAAATCTCCAAATATTTTGGAAATTGAACAATGCACTTCCCTTTTTTTTGAATTGGTGTCTCACTCTGTCTCCCAGGCTGGCGTGCAGTGGCACATCACAGCCTCGACCTTCTGGGGCAGTCTTTTCCACTTCAGCCTTCTGTGTAGATGGGACTAAAGGGGAGCACCGCCATGCCCACCTAATTTTAAACCTTTTTTTGTAGAGATGAGTTCTTGCTATGTTGCCCAGGCTGGTTTAAAACTCCTGGGTGCAAGTGATCTTCCCGCTCTAGTCTCCCAAAGTGCTAGCATTATAGATGTGAGCCACAATGCCTGACCTGAAAATTAAACAACAAACTTCTAAGTCAGTCATGGGTTGAAGACCAACGTCTTGAGGGGAATTAAAAAATATTTTGAACTGAATGAAGATGAAAATACGACATGTCAAAATTCCTCTAATGCAGTGCTTAAGAGGGAGATTTGTAGCATTAAATGTTTATATTAATAAAAAAAGGTCTGCAATTTGTAATTTAAGCTACCACTTTAAGAAACCAGAAAACGAACAAATTAAAGCAAGCAGAAGGAAGGAAATAATGAAGATAAGAGCAGAAATTAGTAAAATATGAAACATTAAAAAAAAAAGTCAGGTGTGGTGGCTCACACCTATAATCCCAGCACTTTGGAAGGCCGAGGTGAGAGGATTGTCTGAGCCCACGGGTTTCCAGACCAGCCTAGGCAACGTGGCGAGACCTCATCTCTACAATAAATCAAAAAATTAGCCGGGTGTGGTGGCACATGCCTGTAGTTCCAGCTACTTGGAAGGCTGAGGAGGAAGGATTGCCTGAGCCTAGCAGGTCAAGGCTGCGAATAGCTGGGAGTGTGCCACTGCCCTCCAGCCTGGGTGACAGAGTGAGACTCCAATTCAAAAATAAAAATAAAAAAATCAGTGCAACCAAAAGGTCATTGATGAACCTGTAATGATACAAAATGAGAAAAAGAGAGAAGATACAAATGACTGTTATCAAGAGTGAAAGAGGGGTTATCACTACAACCCTGTACACATTAAATGGATAAAGTGGAAATAGTATACACAACTCTGTGTCCAGAAATTTAAAAACTTAGGTAAAATGAACTAATTCCTTGAAAGATACAAACTATGAAATCTTACTCAGGAAGAAATAGATAATTTGAATAATGTCATATCTGTTAAATAAAATGAACTTATAGTTAATTTTATACAATCTCTTCCAGAAAATAGAGGAGGCAGGAACACTTATTATATGAGGCCAGCATTAATTTAGTACCAAAACCAGACCAACATTATAAACATAGAAAACTGTATAGATCAGTATCTCCTATGAACACAGACATAAAAATGTTTAGCAAAGTATTAGCAAATCAAATACAAAAATATATGAGAAGAGATAATAATACATCATGACCAAGTGGAGTTTATTCTAGGAATCAAGACTTATTCAACATTTGAAAATCAGTGTAATTCACCATCCAATCTAAAGCCTCAGTAGATTTGCGAAAAGCATTTAACAAAATTTAATATCCATTCATGAATATAAAAACTATCAGCAAAACTAGATATAGAAGAGAACTTCCTTAATCCTGGTAAAGGGTATGTACAAAAAAACCTGCAACTAATGATGGAAGACTAAATGCTTTCATCCTAAGACTGGGAAGAAATCAAGAATGTTTTCTCTTATATTCTTTTTTTTTTTTCCTCCAGTTGGAGTCTCACTCTGTCGCCCAGGCTGGAGTACAGTGGTATGCTCACGGCCATCCCAGTGTCGAACTGCTAGGCTCCGTCAGTCCTTTTGCCTCAGCCTTCCAAGTAGCCGGAACTATAGACATGCGCTACCACTCCTGGCTAATTTAAAAATTTTTTTTTATTATTGTAGAGACGAGGACTCGTCAAGTTGTCCAGGCTGGTCTCGAACCCACGGGCTGTGGCAGTGGGTGCTTGTAGTCCCAGATACTCAGGAGGCTGAGGTGGAAGGATGGTCTGAGCCCAGGTGGAAGCTGCAGTGAACTGTGATTGTGCCTCTGCACTCCATCCTGGGTGACAGAGTGAGACCTTGACTCAAAAAAAATTTTTTTTTTTTTTGAGTACTCAACTCTATTTTTAAAATGGGCAAAAGATTTGAAATTCAATATGAAAAGATAGCCAACATCATCATTAATATTATTATGCAAATTAAACCACAGTTAGAAAAACTACCCACCTTTCAGAATATCTAAAAAAAAGAAAAAGAAATCTGGCAATACCGAGTATTGGTAAGGAAATATTGGTTATGGGAATGTGAAGTGGTTCAGCTGCTTTGGGAAACAGCTTGGCAGATTCTTATAAAATTAACTATGCAAATCACACTCCTGTCAATTGCCTAAGAAAAGCAAAATTTGATGTTCTCCTAGAAACTGTGCAAATGTTTAGAGCTGCTTTGTTCATGATCACCAAAGACTGAGACAGCCCAAATGTTCTTGAGTTGGTGAATGTATAAATATATTGTGGTACACGCACACAGTGGAATGCTACTCACAAATAAAAAGAAATGAAATGGCCGGGCTCAGTGGCTCAGCCTGTAATCCCAGCACTTTGGGAGGCCCAGGCAAGTGGATTGCCTGATTCCACAGGTTCGAGACCAGCCAGGGCAACTTGGCGAGACCTCGTCTCTATAATAAATAAAAAAAATTAGCCAGGTGTAGTAGCACGTGCATGTAGTTCCAGCTACTTGGAAGGCTGAGGCAGAAGGATCGCCAAGCAAGTCGATGCTGGGGTGGCTGTGAGTGTTCCACTGCACTCCAGCCTCTGGACGACAGAGTGAGACTCCAACTCAAAAAAAAAGAAAGAAATGAAGTATTCATATACTCAGCAGTGCAGATGAATCTCGGTTGCATTATGCTGGGTGAAAGAAGCCAGACTTAAAAGGCTACCTGATTTCATTTTAGTGAAATTCTAGAGATGGCAAAACAATAGAGCTGAAGAATATATCAGTGGTCGCCTGGAGTTTAGGATGGAGGGAGTGTTTGGCTACAAAGGAATCTCATGAGGAAATGTTTTTGGGGTGATGCAGTCATTCTGTATCCTCATTATGGGACTGGTTAAACATCTATGCATTTGTTAGAATCATAGAACTCTACGACAGAAAATATAAATTTTACCATATGTAAATTTACAAAGCAAAGTTAAAAACTGAGTATTAGGAAATCAAGGTAAGATATATTAAACATTAAATTTAGTGGAGTTGCTAAGGGGAGGATATTAAACACGAATTATTAAATGCAGACTTTAAATTTTTATTTTCATAAAGTTTATATGTATTATAAAGCATTCATTAAGGATAAGGATGATCAAATAGCAGTATTTTTAGCCGTTTAGTATTTCATAATTTACAAAGCTCTTGTATATTATCTCACTTGGTATAATTAGATTAGTCGTTATTTTGCCTAGTTCTGTATTATTTATTCTGACTCTTGACTTGCGAAATTTTCATTTCAATACCTTTTCTTATTTTCGTAAACCAGAATACACCTTAAATAAAATAAGGTTTAACAAATAAGCATCTATTATGGAGACAGTAATTTATAAAAAATTTCCACCACCTTTTTATATTTTAATCACTATAGTCCATAGTATTTATAAAAAGCATACTTAGGTCGCAGTAATGACAACTTAATGTGTGACAGCATTACTAATACATAACGTTTGTTTTAAGACCACTTTCCTTGTGGATAACAAAAAGGTTTTTGGAACTCATCTCATGCAAGACATGGTGAAAGATGCGCTTCGGTCTTTTGTCAGTCCTCCGGTGCTTTCCCCTAAGTAAGTATTTATAAGACGTTTTATACTTATAGTATGTGTGTTTCTTTATAAGCCCGACTTCTCTATACTCCTCCTTTATAGCCAAAGTATAAAAATTGTTTCGTTTCAAGTCTCCATATAAAATAACTCAGTTATGTTAAAATTAATTTATCTCTGCTACATACTGTTTAGATTAAAACTAAGGTTTTTATGAAGTTGACATTATGTCCAATAGGAGACCAAAATGTTTAGGAGTTGTCAGACATTTGGTAGTTTGTCTTGGACTCTTACTCTGTGCAAATCACTGTGTTAGGCAGTCTGGCTTCTCAATGATCTGACCCTGGATAAAAATTTAAAATGCAAGCCGGGCTCGGTGGCTCAGCCTGTAAGCCCAGCGCTTTGGGAGGCTGAGGTGAGTGGATTGCCTGAGCCCGTGGGTTTGAGACCCACCTGTGCAACTTGGTGAGCCCTCATCTCTACAATAAATCAAAAAAATTAGCCAGGCATGGTAGCATGTGCCTGTAGTTCCAGCTACTTGGAAGGCTGAGGCGGAAGGATCGCTGGAGCCCAGCAGGTCAAGGCTGCGGTGGCCGGGAGTGGCCACTGAACTCCAGTCTGGGTGACGGAGTGAGACTCCAACTCCAAAAAAAAAAAAAAATTAAAATGCATATAATTAGTCCTTAAACTGTGCTGTGGTAGAAGCACTGCCATCATGGTGCCAACAGAGGCTGAAAGGGATTGTGTGCAGAAAGAGTCATCATTTGAGTTGGGATTTTGAGAAATGAGTCAGGTATTTTCAGCGGAGGGAAGAAAGGAGAAGACATCATTTCTTAACAAAGAAACCAGCATGTGTGAAGACCATGGGATAATGAAATGTATTTTAAGAGCAGTTCAGCCACCGTGGTGGCTTACACCTGCAATCCCAGCACTTTGGGAGGTGGAGGTAAGAGGATTGCCTGAGCCCAGGGATTCGAGACCAGCCTGGGCAACATGGCTAGACCTCGTCTCTACAATAAGTCAAAAAATTAGCTGGGCGTGGTGGCACATGCCTGTAGTTCCAGCTACTTGGAAGGCTGAAGTGGAAAGGATCACATGAGCCCAGCAGGTTGAGGCTGCAGTGGCCATGAGCATGCCACTGCACACCAGCCTGGGTGACAAAGTGAGACTGTGACTCAAAAAAAAAGAACATTTCAGCGTTTTTACTAACAATGTGTTGAATAAAGCACATCATATCTTATGTAAAACTCTGGTAGCTTCCTGTCTTAGTTTGGGTTCTCTGGAAGCAGACCTTGAGGCCAAGATTCATGTTAAGTATAGTTTAGAAAGTGTTCCCAGGAAAAACCAGCAGGGATGTGAGAAAATAGGATGTGAAAAGGAAGAAAGCCACAGTGAGGTGCTCTCCACAGAAAGTAGCTTTGGTTCTGTCCTGTAGGGAGCTCCGGAGGCTGTAGGTTACACCTTAGTGTGTCCTTGTCAGGAACAAGGAGCTTGAGAATTTAGTCACTGCTTCGTCAGTGTTGGTTATATTCCCCCTTTCATCAACAGTAAAATCCTTATTATTGAGCCTGGAGGCTTGGTGTGTTCTGGTCTAACACCTGTCCTGTCGCCTCTCTGACCTCAGGTCTTACTGTTCTCGTTCTCACCTTTACTTCAGTCTCACTGGCCTCCTTGCTATTCTCGGGAAGTATTGTCTCCCTCTCATCCTAGGGTCTTTACACAGGGTGGAGGATAGGGGACAAACTCCACAAAGTCAGGGCAGGTAGTTTTGGCTGTTAGATTATGGCAACCAAATGTTTTGACTGATATATCACATGTGCTAGCACAGTGACTTCACATAGTAAGCACACAATAAGTACTGTTGAATGAATGAATATACAAATGGGAGTTGATTGGCAAGATAGTTTAGGATGAGACTGGGGAGTCTTGGATGCTTGGGTAAGGTTTGGTCTTTATTTTGTGGTCAGGGAGGATTTATAAGTTTTCAGGAGTGAACTGACATAGTTGCATGTGTATTTTTTTTTTTTTTTTAACAGAAAGCAAACCAGTAGTGAGAGGATAATGGAAACAAAGTGTTTAGTTAGGCTAATTCAGTTCTACAGGTGAGAGATATTGAGGGATTAAATTCTGGGAGTGTAAAGGAGAAGACAGAACAATTTCAGAGATAAAATTAATAGGAAGTAGTGTCTGAGATTCATTAGGGGAAGAAAAGAGACTAAAAGGTGAAAACTAAGTTGCCTTTTTTGTTTTTTAAAAAAAGACTGATTATATAAATATATAGTCATGCACAAAAATCAAAAGTGTAAAAAAAGTGAGATAGTTTTTAGAATTAACCTGAAATTTCTACCTCTGACGTAACTACATTTTGATGGCCACTTTAGATAACTTTGTGTATAAAGATATGCATGTATATAACTTCGTGCAAATGGAATCGTATTCATCAGGTTTTTACCACAAACTTCCTTTTTAAATTTTTTTTTAATTTTTTTTTTTTTTGAGTTGTAGTCTCACTCTGTCGCCCAGGCTGGAGTGCAGTGGCACGCTCCCAGCCACCGCAGCCTCGACCTGCTGGGCTCAGGGGATCCTTCCATCTCAGCCCTCCAAGTCACCGAAACTCAGGTGCACGCTACCACACCTGGCTAATTTTATTTTTTGATTTATTTTAGAGACAAAGTCTCACCATGTTTCCCAGGCCGGCCTCGAGCCTGCTGGCTCAGGCAATCCTCTTACCTTGGCCTCCTAAAGTGCTGGAATTATAGGCTTGAGCCACTGTGCCCGGCCTGAATTTTTTATTTTTAAGATGTGGGGTACAATTCAGGGTTAGGTGTACAAATGTTCATTATGAAGGTACCCTTGTTGATGAGGTGTGCCCCCCGCCCGTCCTCGCAGATTCCCACTACTGCCAATCCGTGTGCCCCCTCCCCCAGCAGTTTACCATAAACTTTTGAATTATGTTTTGTGGGTTGCTTTTTAAAACTTCTTAAAGTATGCAAGAATTCATTTTTATTTTAAAGTTTTTTCTCTTTTTTTCACTCAAAGATACATAATAGCTTTCTACCTGATGGTAGATCTAACTAATTCTTTTTAATGAATGCCAAATATTTCATAATAAAAATTGAATTTCTCTTATCCAAAATGCATAGCACCTGAAATGTTTTACGTTTTGGGTTTTTTGGATTTTGAAATATTTGTACATTATGAGATAACTTGGAAATGGGACCTAAGTCTAAATGTGAAATTCATTTATATTTCATATATACCTTATACACATAGCCTGAAGGTGATTTTGTTCCATACTTTTAATAATTTTGTGCATGAAACAGTTTGAAACCATCAGAAAGCAAAGGTGTTGCTGTATCATGTCAGTGTTAAAAAAAGTTTTGGATTTGGGGGCTTTTGCGATTAGGAATGTTTATCCTGTATGAAGGTATTCTAAGGAGGGGTATCACTAGGTGGAGGGGCCTGTGCAGTTTTAATAAATACTATCAATTCTGAAAAGATTGTTAACAGTTTATATTTCCAAATATACAAGAGTACACTTTTTGCACATCCTGACTGGCAGGAGGAGATAATCATTCCTTTTAATTTTCTTCCCATGTGTTTAGTGAGAAGTGATAATTCATTGTTATTTTACTTGGAACACTTAGTTACAATATCTGAACATTTAGAATTGTTTTTCTGTGAACTGCTTATATTATATATTTTGCCCATTGACTTTTATTATGCAGCTTACTTTTTTCAGCAAAATGTGTAAGAGCTCCTGTATTATGGAAAGTTAATCCTCTGTATTAACCTGTAATAGGCATTGCAGATATTTTTTTCTTTAGTGTTTTGCCAAGGTTTTTCTTTATATTACTTAAAAATTCTTTATATGTTGGGATTTGTTTCAGTTCCAATGATAATTTTTTGTATTGTGGCTTTCCATTAAGTTTTAGTATTTGGTAAGACATGTTTTTCTATACCATTGTTTGTTCAGGGCTTTCTTGGCTCTTCCTTGGTATTTATTCTTCCACCTCAGTGTTGAGATAATTTTGTACAAATTTTGAAAGGTTGGAATTCTATTAATTTTAAAAGTTCTCATTTTTATGCTATTACATTTTCTAATCAAAGGACATAGTATTATTTTGTGTCCATCCATTGTTTTCTTCATGCGGTTTCTGTATTTGGTAAATGTATTCCCTGATTGGTTTTTAGGGAATTTGTTTTTCTTTTTCTCTCTCTCTTTTTTTTTTTTTTTTTTTTTGAGTTGAGGTCTCACTCTGTCACCCAGGCTGGAGTGTAGTAGCACGATTATGTCTCACTCAGCTGTACCTCCTGAGCTCAGGTGATCTTTCTGCCTTAGCCTCCTGAGTAACTGGGATTATAGGTATGTGCCACCACACCCAGCTAATTTTTGTATTTTTGGTAGAGACAGAGTCTTGCTATGTTGCCTAGGCTGGTCTCAAACTCCTGGGCTCAAGCAGTTCTTTCACCTCAACCTCCCAAAGTGCTGGAATTATAGGCATGAACTCCCATGCCCTGCTATGATTTTTTTTTTTCTTTTGTTTTTTTGTTACTGCTGTTGTTTCTGTTATAATTATTGGAATCTCTTTCCCACAAAGATAATGTTAGCTTTTATTATTTAATATTTACATCAATTATTTCATTTTGTCTTATTGCATTGATATAATCTTTATACAAATTTGAATAACAGCATTTAATGATCATAGTAGGTTGATCGTTGTGTTAATGCAAAAAGTTTTGCATTTTACTGTTGGAATAAAGGTTTGGTTTTTGTTGTTGATAATCTTATGTAACTACATTGTTAGAGCCATACTTGTTTTCTTTAGAGTTTCTATTGTTACTTTTGCATCTTTCTTTAAAATAGTTATTTTTTTTTAAATGAGGCATTAATCATTTTGTTCATAATTTAAGTTTATGTGTGCTCATATTTCAGTAGGAAATGAACTTTTTATTGCTTCCTGTGAATATTGTAATTTTTATTTTTCTCTTTTATATCCAAGCATCATTTTTTATAGTATTTTAATTTTCAAGTAAAGACTTTCTGGATAACTTTTTATTGTTTATTTCTGATTTTATTCAAATATAATCAAAATCTTGCCTATAAAATCTGGTCTTTTAAAATGTTTATTGTATAGCTAAGTGCATGGTTGATTTTCACATCTGTTAGACATATAAGAAAAAAATACAAATTTTTGCCTTAAGCTGCAGAGTTCAGTGTTTATCTATCTAATTGACTGTTAATTGTGTTATTCAGTTTCTCTTTTATTAGATCTGCATAATTCCAAACAATATAACTAACATATATGTAGCTCTGTATATGTTAGCAGTGTCTATATGCATGTATATATGTAGCTATATGTATATATGCTACCTATGCATATATCTGTATATATTCATGCACACATAATTTTGAACAAGACAAATCTACCAAAATTAATGAATTCTCCTTGCGTTGCTAATTGTTATTGCCTTATACATTTAGCTGCTCCTTTGGTGTTTACAATTTTAAGCTGCTATACTGACCTTGTCAATTGTGCTTTTTATCATTATACAGTGTCCCTCTTTGCCATGTTTAATGCTACCAACATAAGGACCACCTTATTTCATGTTAGTATTACTAGTCGTGCTTCATGCCTTTTTGAAATTTGTCTGATATCCCAGCATTCTTTTCTTTTCTCTTTCTTTCTTTCTTTTTCTTTATTTCCTTCCTCTCTTCCCTCCCCTCCCCTCCCTTCCCCTTCCTTCTTTCTTTCCTTCCTTTCTTTCCTTCCTTCTTTCCTTCCTTCTTTCCTTCTTTCTTTCCTTTTTTCTTTCTTCCTTCCTTCCTTCCTTCTTTTCTTTTCTTTCGAGTTGGAGTCTCACTCTATCACCCAGACTGGAGTGCAGTGGTACACTCCCGGCCACCGCAGCCCTGACCTCTGGGCTCCGGCAATCCTTTTGCCTCAACCTTCCAAGTAGCCAGAACTACAGGCATGCGCTACCATGCCCAGCTAATTTTTTTATTTATGTAGAGACAAGGTCTCGCCAAGTTGCCTGGGTGGATCTCTAACCCATGGGCTTAGGCAATCCACTCACCTCAGCCTCCCAAAGTGCTGGAATTACAGGCTGCGCCACTGAGCCCAGCCTTTTTCTTTATTTTTAAAACCTTTTTTAATACTTTGTTTTCATGTATTTCTTTTATATGGTATTTAAGTGGATTTTATTTTGATGCTTGTTAGTCCAAATCTATTAAAAGCAGAATTCAATCCATTCACATTTAGTATAATTGTAATATATTATTTCATTTTATTTTTTCCTCTTCAGTTTGTTTACTGTTTATTTTCCTTTTTAAAACAATTTTTTCTCTGTTTTTTTTTCTGTTTTGACCCAGTTTTTATTCATTTTCCTTTTTCCTGCTTTGTAATTTGGAAGTTTTCTACACCTTTTCTTTTTATAAGTGGCTGTGCTGCTTTTTTAAGGACTAATACATTGATTAATACATTGAAGATTAATACATCGAAGCCATAACTTCCATTGTGGTGGTATTTGGAGGTAAGGACTTCGGGAGGTAATTCGATTTAGATGAGGTCAGGAAGGTAGAACTCTCAATGAGATGGGAGTCGTGTCCTCATAAAAAGTGGAAGACACCAGAATGCTCTCTTTCTGTCAAGTGAAGATACAAAGAGAAAGCAGCCATCTGCAAGCCAGAAAGAGGGCCCTTACCAAGAATCCTGCCATGCTGGCTCATTGATCTTGGTGGTAGTGATGGGAAGATATCATGCAAAATGAAGGAGTGGAGCTTCCTGATAGCAACAACTGAAAGGTCCCAAGGAGGGCTGAGCTTGGGTAGCAAGAATTAAATAATCAGAGAGATAGTTAAAGCAGCAGTCCTCAACCTTCTTTTGTTTTAGAACCCCTTTACGTTCTTAAAAGTAATTACAGAACCAGATAGATTTTTACATGAGTCATATCTATAGATAGCTGCTATTTTAGAAATTAAAACAATATGTATACTCCTTGATGTAAAAAAGTTACATCCCTGTAAACCCATCGTTAAGTTGATAATATCTAAGTTGAAGATGCATTTAATATACCTAACTGAATGAACAGCATGGCTTAGCCTAGCCTATCTTAAATGTGCTCAGAACACTGACATCCTACAGTTGGGTGAAATCATATAACCCAAAGCCTATTTATTAAGTGTTGACTGTTTCATATAATTTATCAGATACTATCCTGAAAGTTAAAAAGAGAATAATTGTGTGGGTACTCAGAGTATGGTTTGTTCTGAATATGTATTGCTTTCACACCATTATAAAGTTGAGAAATTGAACCACCTTAAATTGGGAACCATCTGTATTTTAAAAATATGTATTTATTAATTTAAAAATAACAATAGACCAGGTACAGTGTCTCACAACTATAATCTCAGCACTTTTGGGAGGCCACCACAGGAGGACTGCTTGAGGCCAGGAATTTGAGACCAGCCTAGGCAACATAGCAAGATCATGTCACTTACAAGAAATAAAAAAATTAACCAGGTGTGGAGTTGTGTAACTTTAATCCCAGAGCCCAGGAGGTCGAGGCTGCGGTGAGCCATGATTGTGCCACTGCACTTCAGCCTGAGTCACAGAGTGAGACCTCGACTTAAAAAAAATCCATTTTATGTTAACATAAATAAAATTTTTATGGAAAATAACTTTCTAAGAAAAATTAGTGAGAAAAATGGCATTGTTTTGTATTTTGCAAATCTCTTTCACATCTTTCTTACTAGAAAATAAGCCGGGCTCGGTGGCTCAGCCTGTAATCCCGCGCTTGGGGAGGCTGAGGTGAGTGGATTGCCTGAGCCCGTGCGTTCAAGACCCACCTGGGCAACTTGGCGAGACCTCATCTCTACAATAAGTCAAAAATTAACTGGGCGTGGTAGCATGCGCCTGTAGTTCCAGCTACTCGGAAGGCTGAGGCGGAAGGATTGCCGGAGCCCAGCAAGTCGAGGCTGTGGAGGTCGGGAGCGGCCACTGTACTCCAATCTCGGCGACAGAGTGAGACTCCAACTCAAAAAAAAAAGAACAAAGAAAATAACTGTGCGATCTTACCTGCTGTGGTGTCACATGCCATGTGGCCTGTGGAAACACTGTGCACTGGTGAGAGAACGAGCGCAAAAGGCAGATGAGGTCTTAATGTTATTTTGACCTTGTAT
>CAUYQG010040384.1:0-61128 GCA_963574415.1 Tarsius wallacei
GAGAGAGTGCGTGAGTGAGAGAGTGAGAGAGAGAGAGAGAGAGAGAGAGAGAGAGAGAGAGAGAGCGAGAGAGAGAGAGAGAGAGAGAGAGAGAGAGAGAGAGAGAGAGAGAGAGAGAGAGAGAGAGAGAGAGAGACCAAACCTTCAGGCATCTATAATGCACTTTTGTACTTAGGATTGTGGTAATGGTAGACACTGGAAAATGGAAAAATGTATCTGTGTGTGAGTGTGTCTGTATATGTGTGTGCAAAGCAACCACACATTTCAACTAAAATCCTGGCTATTGTTTCTGACTACCTGATTGCACTTAGGAAAACAGTGGCTGGGCAATCAACTGTGCAGGTTATATAAGCAATACTTACACCCTGCTCAATCCTCCAGGCATGCTACTGACAAATTCAACAGAAATTCAGTCAGAGACAGTATTGCTGATATTGGATATATAAGGAGGTTTGGCCACAGGATCATTCAAGATTCATTTGACATTATGAATTCATTCCATTTAGCTACTCAGCCTGAGACTAGGAGAATAAATTAAAATGTGAAAGTGCTATTAGCTCTTTGAAAGACAATAGCATTGAAATTCGGGTTTAATACGTAACCTGGGAGGCAGTTTTGCATAGAAGTTAAGCAAAACTGAGGCCCTGAAGGCCAAGTGCTCTGAGTTCAAATCTCCGCTATGTACCGGCTCTGTGCCCTTAGAAAAAAGTCATTTTTTTCTTTCTTTCTTCTTCTTTTTTTAAGAAAGAAGGATCAGAAGGATCATTCCTTCTGACTCAGTATCCCTGGTAGCTGGGACTACAGGTGCTCACATGCCCAGCTAATTTTGCCCAGGCCATTCTCGGCCTCCCAAAGTGCTGGGATTACAGATGTGAGCCCCTGTGCCTGACTGACCTTTCTAAGCCTCAGACTTCCACATGTAAATGGAGATAATATCTTTATGACAAGCTTTGTGGAAATTAAATGAGGAAATACATGTACAGTATATAAAACAAAGTTTGAAACATGGCACTCAGTCAAAACAAAAGCAGTCCTTCTGTTTTTGTATAACTTTGTGTCTAAAAATATAGGATACGCAAAAACAATAAATTGATAAAATTTCTCTCTAAAAATCAAAACAGGATAAAGGAAACCAACAAATTCTCCTTCTCTGTGAGTGACAGAGTGGTATTGAAAAGAAACCCCTACCTTACAGTAAAAGCTCCCTGGAAAAGAATTCTAAAATAAGGCTTTTCCTGTGCATAGGTTTATCCAAATGTCCTTCCCAATTTTATTTATTACTGTTGACATCTTATTGCTTAAAATAATCTTGGGAGATCCAGATGGTGCCATTGAAATGGGTGGGGCACCCTGAGCTGCGTTATGGTCTTTCTGGACAGGTCAACATCAGAATAAATGATTTCAAGCCCATGTTCGAGTAGAGAGCGTGGCCAAGGGGAGAGAAATTGACAAGCCTGACTGGTATGTCTTGATTCTTGCTTCCATAGCAATTTCTTATAAGGAAGTCAAAGTTCTTTAAAAATCCTAGTCGGAAGAAGGGGTGAGTGCAGTCAGCAGGTGGTACAGGACACTGGGGATCTCTACCCTTCCCTCCAATCGACAAGGAAGCAATTAGACCCATCGAGCTGGGGGCCTATGTTTTACAAATCTCAAAGAAGTCAGTTTTCGAAAAAGCAATAACATTTTTGTTTTTAATATGCAGTGTTTACTCAGTGATCTATCACAGAAACAAAGAACAGAGTACCACATGTTCTCTCTCATAAGTAGACCCTGAACATTTACCATAACACTATAAGAGAGGGATTGGCAGTAGCAGGATACTGCAGGAGTGGGGGGGAGGGGGACACAACATCCATAAGGGTAGCTGATCTCAAACCAGACAAAGTGAGGACAAAAGGGAGGCTCAAACTTAACCTGTACAATGACCACTTGAATACCTCATCCTGAATTGCGCCCCACATCTTTAAAATAATTTTTAAAAACGCAGTGTCCTTCAATGACAAGGAGGCTAAGGTAACCCAGGATGCCATAGACAAGAATTCTTTATCCAGAGATAAAGGTGAGAAGACCCAAGAAACTGGATACGAGCAGCAGAAACAATTTCTTGCCAAAATGCTGCTAGAAAGTACTGATTCTCAGATGTTTACAGGTTGTTTCTCCATGGCCAAGAGGTCGGCAGACCAGAAATACACCAGCCTGTTTACACAATCAACCAAAGGCCATCTCCCCGAATTCCAACAAAAAATATAAATATTCATGAAAAAAAAATAAGTGTTTACCAGAAAAATGGGGGTGGAGGGGAGAGGAAGAGACCTGGAAAAGCAATGCAATTTGCTTTATACCACCTTTTACCTTCTGGGCAATGAAAAGGCGTGATGAAGCTAAGAGGCCACTGCCTTGGCAAGGGTAAGAAAAACAAGACCAGAACATCGGCCGTGACCATCAGATGGCTTTCTTGTGGCCATTTCACTCTGTGAGTATCAACATGGAGGCAAAATCGCATAATGGTTAAGAACTCAGGTTTGGATTCAAATAGGCATTACTTTGGTTCCTGGTTCTAATACTCAGCATGTGACCCTGAAAGGAGTACTTGACTCTATAGGGCTGAGTTTCAAGATCATCTGAAGGTTAGACAAAGTCATCTATGTCAAGCACTTAGCACAGACCCTGGCACACAAAAGCACGGCATGGAGGTGGCTATTCCCAGGTACTTTACTTTGGATCAGAGTTTCTCCACTCTGGCAGTGTTGGTTTTGAGCTAGGTCATTCCTTGTCGTGGACAGCTGTCCTGTGGATTGGAGGACAGTTAGCAGCAACCCTGGTCTCCACTCTCTACATGTAAGCAGCAGCCTCAGTTCTCTGCCTGCCACCCCTCTCTCCCAGTTGGGACAAGCAAAAATATTTCCAGATTTTGCCAAATGTTGTCCCTAAGGGAGCTGTGGAACAAAATCATCTGTGGTTGAGAACCACTGCTTTGGATCAACCCAGTTCTAGAAGAGTCTCTCTCTCTCTCTCATATATATATGGAATGCCCCGATTCTTGCTTCCATAGCAATTTCGTATAAAGAAGTCAAAAGCCAAAGTCATATATATATATATATATGTATAAAAGAAGGTATGAGTGTAGGTAGCAGGGGGTAGAGGACACTAGGGAACTCGACCCTTCCCTCCAGTTGACAAGAAAGCAATTAGACCCACAGAGCTCGGGGGGCTATGTTTTAAAAATCCCAAAGAATTCAGCTTATGAAAAAGCAATAACATTTTTGTTTTAAATATGCAGTGTTTACTCAGTGATCTATCACAGAAACAAAGAACAGAGTACCATATGTTCTCCCTCATAAGTAGACCCTGAACATTTACCCTAATACTATAAGAGAGGAATTGGCAGTAGCAGGATACTGCAGGGGTGGGGGGAGGGGGACACATATTATATTATATATATACATATATATTATATATATATATATATAGAGAGAGAGAGAGAGAGAGAGAGAGAGCCCTAGCATTAGAAAATTCACACTTATATTTCAAAAGTCTAGTAATAAATCCCATAACTCTTGGGTTCTCTGTTTCCTTGAGACCATCATTTCAAGCATTCCTCTTGTTCTAAATTCTGACCTTGAAGACTCTATTCCTGTCTCTTTCATTTTCATCAAGGATTTAAAATGATGTCTCCCTATGAAGAAACTTAGCCAAGTAATATATATTCAGCTGGAAAAATTAGGAAATCCAGATAAGCAGAAAAAGAAAGAAATGAAAAGAAATATCAATTATGATCTCAGGAGTCAGAACGAACCAGGGTTAACATTCTGATGAGGGTGGGTTTTCAGATGTTTTTCAAATACACAGATGTGTGTACATACACACTCATACACGTACATACACACTCACACAATACACACACAAGTATTTCTCGTGTGCTAACCATTTTCACAGCGCTTAATTCTAGCTCTCTTCAGATCGGATGCTAGACTCCATATTTACCTTTTCCTAACACACACTATCCTTCAAGAAGTGGTTCAATGCACAGGTTTTCAGCTACCACCTAGATGTGGATGGACCCCATACCCAGGCCTTTACTCTTGAATGTCTCCACAGAAGGGTGCCTCTAACAACTGTCCCCTTGGGTCAATCGACTCTCCCTTTACCAGCATCCGATGGCGACTCTTAGCTTTTTAAGTTCAAGGTCTGGAAGTGAGACCCGACTCCTCTTTCCGTCCCTGTCTTGGCTCCTGCCCACGGCCACTCCCACTTTCTCTTGGGGTCTATTTCAAGGGCAACACGCAGCCAGGTCCTGCTTATTTTGTTCCAGGTGTGCTGTTTCCTAGCCACTCTCCCGCCCATCACTGCGACTGAGATAGTTCTCTCCTGTGTTCAGAAAACTGCAACGACCCCCTGTCATTTCCCGCATCGCAAGCTGCATCTTACGAACAGGCTCCGAGGGGGCTTCCTCCCTCCCCTCTCCTCCCAGATCCTGTGTTGGTTCCTCATCAGCTGGTACTTTTTGTTCCTTAGCAACCCTTCACAGCCCACAGTTCCCCAACTCTCCTTTCTAAACAACAGTCTACTGCTTGTAAAGTTAATCAGCTGGGTGTGGTGGCTCACGCCTGTCATTGCAACACTTGGGGGAGGGCAAGGCAGGAGAATTGCTTGAGCCCAGGAGTTCAAGACCAGCCTGGGCAACACAGAGAGACCTCATCTCTATCAAATACATAAAATAAAAAAATAAAGCAAATTAAAGCACAGTGCTGATGTTTATTGTTTTTAAATCTCACAGCATGAATAAAATTATCCTTCTGCTTATGCTTCAGTGACCCCCCTGTAGATTAACTGTCATATTAATAGGTGTATTGATGCATGCTTTATTTATTAATCCCTGCTTTATTTATTTATTTTGGTTTCAAAACTATGCTTGAATTTTCACCAGACTGGGTAAAATGTGTTTATAATTCTAGGAAGTTCACCTCAGGCAATGCTTTTCTTTTTCTTTTCTTTTCTTTTTTTTTTTTTTTTGAGTCAGAGTCTTACTCTGTCACCCAGGCTGGAGTGCAGTGGCACGCTCATACATGGCCACCCCAGCGATGACCTGCTGGGCTCTGGTGACCCTTCCGCCTCAGTCTTCCAAGTAGCTGGAACTACAGGCATGCGCTACCATGCCCAGCTAATTTTTTATTTATTGTAGAGACGAGGTCTCACCAAGTTGCCCGGGCTGGTCTTGAACCCGCGGGCTCAGGCAATCCACTCACCTTGGCCTCCCAAAGTGCTGGGATGACAGGCTGAGCCACCAAGCCTGGCTGCAATGCTTTTCTTGTACCAGTATTTCTCACCAAGGTACATGCATGCACTTAACCCAAAAGACAGCTAGCTCTCTTAATTAAAAGATATACAAAGGAATAGCCCTTGAATTTGAACATTGCAACTTGGACAACATGTCACTCTATTGAATATAAATGGGAATCTGTACGCTGTTATTATTTTAATTTTTTTTTAAAATCCAGCTTTTAGGAGAGGATAAACTTTTTAAGGGCGAGAAGCACGGCTTTCACTTCCTTTGTCATGCTCCTGGTAACAGGCGCACAGCTTCGTGCAAATGTTCCTCAATAAATGTTGCTAGGTGATTCATATCTGAAGGGAAAATGGAAAGGCAAGTCTGAAGGACTTAAAGGACTGGCGTGCATGCATCTTGCTGTGAATAATACCAATGTGAAGAGAGGTGACTGAGTGGACATGATGGGGCATGGAGTGCTCCGACCCCTGAAATATTCAGTAGCAGGAAGTGACCGTGTGCCTAATGGCAGCGCTCAGTCTGGAAATGGAAAGTCAGGGAGCTCACAGAACTCTGCACACCCACGAGTGAACCTCAGCATCCAGCATGCAACGCCTTTCGGGGCAGGACTTCAGAAGGACAGACAGCATGGACGACCAGGGAGGGAGAGGTACAATCAGTGCCTTACAATGAAGAGGCCATGGGAAGAATTCCCAAGGCAGAAACGAAAAATCCTTGAACAAGATGCTAAGATCCCCTTAAATTTTATTTCCTGCTTTAAACAACAGCAAAGCTTCATGTTTGACCATAGACTGCTCTATGATTTCCCTGTGACAAGGCACAGCTTCGATACCAGGCTCAGAGCTGCTGCTAAGTACAGGAAAGAAATTTCTGGTGTGTTGGGTGTCTATGACTCTGTCCCCCACTCGCTCACACCATCCTGTCCACATGTCCTCGCAGACAGAGCTGCCCCTCTCTGCCAGCCCAGTTCTCCCAATCCAATACCACCTGAGCACCTTAGCAATGTCAAAAGCCACTCGTGGTAATCATGGTGCCCACAGAGGTGTTCATTGATTCTTGACACACCCTTCAGAAGGAAGACTCTAATTCCCCTCCCCTAGAGTGTGACTGGATTTCATGTTGCTTCAAGTAAGGAGAGCAATGAAGAAGCAAGGAGGTATGACTTTGATACTATGTCATGAAATGCATTGTGGCTTCCTCCTTGCTCTGTAATTCAAGAGGAAGCCAGCTCTGAGGAAGCAGCTGCATGTCACCACACACTCAAGCAGCCCCGTGGCGAGGTCCCTGTGGCGAGGACCTGAGGTCTTCCTGTGGCAGCTCCCTGTAGCAGCTGTGTGAGGGTGCTTCCTAGGAAGCAGATTCTCCAGCCTCAGTCGAGCCTTTGGATGATGGCAGTTCAACTGACAGCTCGACTGAGTCACAGCCACCCAGCTAAGCTGTTCCTGCAATCCCTCAAAAACTGTGTGGAATAGTCAACATTTATTATTTGAAGCAGCCAAATTGTGGGTCATTTGTTATGCAGCCATCGATAACTAATGTAGTCATTTTTCCAGTAGAGCTCTTTTTTATTTTGAAGTTTTAAAAGTTGTACTAAAACGCCTATTTTAATATAAATGACCCCAAGATTTAATAAAAAGCATTTTAAAATAAAAATAGTTTGCCCTGGCCAGGCTTGGTGGCTCAGCCTGTAATCCCAGCACTTTGGGAGGCTGAGACAAGTGAATTGCTTGAGCCCATGGGTTTGAGACCAGCCCAGGCAACTTGGCGAGACCTCATCTCTACAATAAATCAAAAATTAGCTGGGCATGGTCGTGCGTGCCTGTAGTTCTCTCTATTTGGAAGGCTGAGGTGGAAGGATCACTGGAGCCCAAAAGGTCGACGATGGGATGGCCATGAGCATGCCACTGCACTCCAGCCTGGGCGATGGAGTGAGACTCCAACTCAAAAAAAAAATGTTGAATGAATGAATGAATGAAGCTGGCCTAAAGGAAGACTGAAGCCTAAGTATCACTTCTAGTTATACTTCCTTGAAGATTAAAAAGGTACGAATAATACATAATAGGAGCAATGTTCTTATTTTAAAAAACACATGCAGTACACACTATGGGTCTGAGTCTATCCCAAATGCTTTACACAAATTAACACATAGGATCATCCTAACAACCCTATTCATAGTGTCCCTGTTTTCTAGACGAAAGCCTAAAGCTCGGACAAGTTACATGACCGGCCCAAGGTCCTGCAAGTCCTCCAGTAGTGAAGTCAGGATCTGAATACCTGTCTCCGCTTCAGAGTTGACTCCTGACTCTACACTCTGCCACCTCCCTACCGAGCTCATGGCCTCACAGGACTGCCTACCTGGACAAGTCAAGAAAGGTGGCGGTGGTGGGAGATTCGCAAAGGCAGAGAGGACGGCAGCTGCTTTGTGGTGTTTGGGAGAACTGTGTTTATTCACGAGTTTCTCTCACTAGACTTCCAATTTAACACTCTGCCAACTGTCCAATTATTCATGTTCACATGGCGCGAAGTGGGTTCTTCTCCAGCTGGACACCTCTCCTTTCTCGACATAATTAATGAAGCTCATCACAGCCCTAGAAAACAAGCCCAGCGCACCAGCCACTCTCGTTGACATGCTAATAGGGGGTCAGGTGCTCCTGACCTTGCCACAGGATGTTTATATGGCCCCAAGGTTGCTCACAAATGTTCCGTGTTGACTGCAGGGTATGGATGAGTGAGGGCGCTCCTTCTTCGAATTGTCAGCCCCATCAGGCACAAATGGCCGTGGGACTCTCTGCAGACAGTGGCCACACAGATCGGGTGAATCCTAACGACCCGGGTGCCAAACCGGCTGGGGGTTGTGTTGTCAAGAGCAGAGTGGCCGGGTGGAGAGTACTGGGAAGAACTAACCCATTCCATCCAGTGTAGGATCACATAGCTTTAAAATGTAAAGAGTCGGACACTCACAAAAACAGCAACAAATTACCATTTTGCTTTTCCTCTGGTCATGCCTATTGCCTTTCTGATCACAGAGCAAATTTTGTTTTTCTTTCTATATCATGTTGTTCAACACAGCAGCCGCTAGCCACGTGTGGCTGTTGGGCCCTTGAAACGTGGCTGGCCCAAATCGGGCTGTGCTGCAAGTGTAAAAGTCACATTCAGTCTCAAAGACATGGTATAAAAAAGTGAATGTTAAGTATACAGCCGGGTGCAGTGGCTCATGCCTATAATCTCAGCACTTTGGGAAGCCGAGGTGGGAGGATCACCTGAGTCCAGGAGTTCGAGACTGACTTGGGCAACATAGCGAGACCTCTTCTCTACAAAAATAAAAATAAAAACATTAGCCAGGCATGGTGGCACATGTGTGTAATAACCCAGCTACTCAGGAGGCTGAGGTGGAAGAATCGCCTGAGTCCAGGAGGTTGAGGCTGTGGTCACAATCGTGCTACTGCATTCCAGCCTGGGTGACAGGGTGAGTCCTTGACTCAAAAAAAAAAAAAAAGATGCCACCAGTAATCTTTATGTTGATTACATGTTGAAAATTGTCATATATATATATATATATATATATATATATATATATATATTTTGAGTTGGAGTCTCATTCCGTCACCCAGGCTGGGGTGCAGAGGCGCAGAGGCACACTCACGGCCACCCCAGCATCGACCTGCTGGGCTCTGGCAATCCTTCCGCCTCAGCCTTCCAAGTAGCTGGAACTACAGGTGCACACTACCACGCTCGGCTAATTTTTGATTTATTTTAGAGACAAGGTCTCACCAAGTTGCCCGGGCTGGTCTTGAACACACGGGCTAAGATAATCCACTCGCCTCTGCCTCCCAAAGTGCTGGGATGACAGACTGAACCACCAAGCCCGACCCATAGTCATAGTTTTAACATGTTGGGTTAAGTAAAAATATAGTAAGATTCACGTTATCGGTTTCTTTTTTCCTTTTGCAACAAGGCTAAAGGTACATGGCTTGCACTTGTGGCTGGCACTCTGTTTTTACTGGATGGCACTGCCCTAGAGTTTGGAACTTTCAAACCTGTCACTGCTTTGAGAGGGATGCAAAGGTCAAAGGACTTTCCAGGTCTTGTCTCTGGACGTTTGCTGCCACACTAATAAAAAATCCTGCTCATGGGTGACACTGAAATTAACATATGTCCCACAAAGGCTGCTACACACTCAGACGTGAATCACCCGTCTCACGTTCCAGGGTCTTCCATCACCCTTCCACCCACCGGCTTCACACTTCAGGCTCTGCCTGACCCGGGCAGGAGCACATTATGGCACTATGAGGCACATGTGACTCATTCTCAGTGTCCTGATCTGAAAGCTGACTCTCTGCTCTGGGCTTAGCGGCTTTTAGGGAACAAGCGTATGGACCCAGCTTCCTATGGCTGTGCAGTCTGTGTACAGTACAATAATGTCCAGTGGATGGTACAAAACCCAAGAAAACATGCCCAGTCACTCTCACTGACATGTTAATAGTGGGTCAGGTGCTCCTGACCTCCCAACAGCATGTTTATATGGCTCCAAGCTGCTGACACATTTTCTAAGTTGAGTACAGGATACAGATACATGTGGGTGCTCCCTCTCTGGATAAGCAGCCCGATCGGACACAAATGGGGCTGCCATCACGCCAGGGGTGCCTGCCGGCTGGGGAGTCCATCAATCTGCTCAGAGGGGTCACCTGCGGTGGCCTGCTGTCCACACCCAGACACAACCTCCTTCCTTGCACCACTGACAATCTCAGCCTGGCTCTGAAAGTGGCCCTGGCCGGCAAGTCCATTAAAACATCCTCTGTATGAGCTGGTTAGAGCCCGGTGCGGAAAAGAAGCCCAAATGAACTCTCAGACATCTCAGACCCCAAAGCAATCAGAGAATGCAGGTATGTGTAGAAAAACTTCTCCAGGAAATCATACTATTAATAAATAGGAGTTATTAGTCTGCTTACTTTTTGGGATCACCACTTGCTGTTTGTGAAATAAACACGTACAGATAAACTGCATACTCCTCTGTTCTAATAGTGGTAATGTCTTGGAAATCTATCTAAACGTGAAAGATCCCCTGATTCTTTATGTATGAGATCAGATGTCATGCCATAAAGATTAACTCCATAGACACTTGCCCAGGAAACAAGATAGAATAGATTGTCTTTATATAGGAAAGCCGCATTATTTTCCCCAAAGAGTTTTGTAACCCTTAGAAAAGCCCAGAGTTGCTATGAATACTTAATGAATAATGACATAATATGCCGTAAGGCTTGGATCTCTACTCCTTCTTACTACTTGAATAAAGACTGTCATTAAAGCCGGGCACGGTGGCTCATACTTGTAATCCCAGCACTTTGGGTTCCTCTTAGCTGAGCCCACGGGTTCAAGACCAGCCCAGGCAACTTGGTGAGATCTTGTCTCAACAATAAAAAAATTAGCCGGGTGTAGTAGTGTGCGGCTATAGTCCCAGCAACTTGGGAGGTTGAGGTGGAAGGATCACCTGAGCCCAACAGGTTGAGGCTGTGGTGACCATAAGCTTGCTACTGCACACTTGCCTAGGCAATTTTTTTTAAAAAACACTTTTTGCAAATAGCAGATAAGATATTTCCAAGTGAATCTTTATAGTAAAAATAACAAGCAAAAGGAACATGTGATAGTCTGTTACTACTCTAAATAATACAAACAACCATTTTCATAATAATATGAATTTACTGACAAATAAGCACTTGTAAAAACCAAAAATCCAACTGTCAAACACAGGAGTAGCTCAGTGTAGCACAAACTTTAAAAAAAATCGCTGGGAACTTGTTTTACCCCTTTTGCTAAGTGAACAACAAGGGCCTTAGCAAATTGGAGATACAAAATCAGAAGAATAAGACAAATAACAGCAGAGTATCTTACAAGTGTTTGAGTTGCTTTTAAATATACTGTAAAGAAGATTTGCCACTTAGATTTACACATGGCATAAGCACCATCTTTCAGAAACCATACGAGGGGGGACTCCAAGAAAACCGGAATTCCCTTTGGAAGGCAGACCCCTTATAGTACAGGCATCCCCCGCGAGACAAGTGTTCTAGGAACCCATCAGCATCAGTGTGCCAGCTAGCATTGTTGTAAGAGGCTGCTGCATTCAGCTTCAGCGCATTTTTTTTTTTTTGGAGGTTCTTTTAACACATTTGCCCATTTCATGACAGTGCTTTGCACGAACAATCTACCCACATGGTGATCAGCGTTCAGCAGTTTTTGGCCATAAATGGCATGACCTCCATGCCCCAGCCTCCCTATTTACCCGATTTTACCCCAAGCAACTTTTTTTTCTGTTTCCCCGGATGAAAAAAGTCCTCAAAGGGAAACGTTTTGCCAATGTGGTAGAGGTGAAACAAAAACAGTAGAAGTAGTAAAAGGCATCCAAATGGACGAGTTCAAAAACTGTTCTGAGCAGCGGAAAAAGCGTCTCGGTAGCTGTATTGCATCAAACGGAGAGTATGTTGAAGGTGGCTGATGTTCAGACATGTAAGAATAAATACACAATTTTCTATAAATACAATTCGGTTTTTGGGGGGTCCACCTCGTATGCCATCCCATGTTCAACCTCGTGATCACAAACCTTTGATTTATCTCTCTCTCTCATCTTGTCCTATATTCAGTCACCAAGTTCTGTGACTTCTTTCCTCTGAATGCCACCGTGCCAGCTCTTCCTCTCATTTTAATTGCCACACGCAGATAGAGATTCTTACCATCCCACACTTGAGAGAGTGGAAAGTTCCCTCGCTGAACTCACATTCACATCTCCCCTCTGCCTCCCCACACGAACACTTCCTCTAGCCCGGCTGTCTGTCATCCAAGTCGGCCGTGGTCGACTTGGATGACAGACAGCCGGGCTAGAGGAAGGGTTTCCACCCACCTTTCCACCCGCCCTTCATTCATTCTTGGTCTATCTCAAAGCCTGTTTCCCCATTAAAGCTGCTCTTGTCTTCTCCAGGCTGTAATGTCCTTTCTTTTCTCTCTGCCTATGATCCTTCACATAGAATCAATCTATCTCTCCATCTATCCTGCCATCCATCCATCTATCTATCAATCAATCACCTATCTATCATCTATCTAGCTGTCATCTATCTATTTATCTATCACCATCATCTATCAATCAATCATCATCTGTCTTCTATCTATCTATCTATCTATGACAGAGTCTCACTCTCGCCCAGGCTGGAGTGCAGTGGTATGGTCCCAGCTCACCACAGCCTCAACCTTCCAAACTCAAGCGATCCTTCCGCCTCAGCCTCCCAAGTAGTTGGGACTACAGGCGCATACCACCATGCCCAGCTAATTTTTCTATTTTTTGTAGAGATGGGGTTTGCTATGTTGCCTAGGCTGACAGGCTGGTCTCAAACTCCTGAGCTCAAGTAATCCTCCTGCCTTGGTCTCCCAAAGTGTTGGGACCATGCCCAGCCAATGCAAACTTTAGCAAGGTGGCACTTAATTATGCAGGGCCTTGTATCGACTTAACATGTTTATCTCCTTATATCTCTGACTGGCTTGCTGGACAATGGAGGTTATATTATTTTGGTACTCTTTTTGGTTCATAATATTAAGAATTTCATGAGGAGAGAACGCACCCAGGGAGGGTATGACTGGACAGGTTTCACAATGTTCCACTTGAGGGTCAGACCCTCAGACTAGTAGGCTCCTGTGAGGACAAAACTAAAGCTGGTGCACTGGAGGCCCATCAGCAGGGGCCTAGGGTGTGGGAGACACACCTTGGAAGGAAGCGACCCTGCGACTCTGTAGGTGAAATCAAATTGGTTGAGGTAATACTTCCTCAAAGCCCAGAAACACCTGGAAAAGTTGCCCGGATACCACCCTTGATGTGACCGAATGTCAGGGCACGGCACACAATTGTGGCCCTAGTGACATGCCCGAGAGCAGCTTTGCTCGGAGTGTCCCACAGGGGTCCTATGTGAGCCCTGTGTTGCTTTCAGTGCATGTCCTACCCATGCCAATGCAGTCTGTTATCCTATAGACCTTGAGGAAAGCAGCTCAGCACACACAAGGTCGTGCCCTTAGTAGGTCCTGAAACAGAAAAGCGAATCACCCATCTTCTCTGGAGCAGATGAAGGGAAACTCCACTCTTGGCCACCTTGGGAGCGGAGAGGAGGGAGCAGTGGGGGACAGACTGCTGTGTCCTATTAAGAAAATCAACAGGACAAGAAATGCCCTATTTGAACACATACAAATATTTAGCAATGAAATAAACTCAGGCTGCTTCAACTGCTGTCTCGGTGTTATCTTAGGAAACTTTTCTCCATTAGAAAACGGCAGTGGTGTGGGGGGACAGGGGCGGGGCCGCTCATTAAAATGCATATTCCCAGGCCTCATCCCAGACCTACAGATTCTGAGCCTTTGGCAGTGGAATCTGATTACCTGCACCTTGAACAGTTTCCCCAGGGATTCTTAGACCCATAAATGTTTCAGAACCACTATTTGATGGGTTATAAGCTCTCTCAGTAAACAAGAATACTCTCATCCCTGAAACCTTCAAAGGATATCCTCATAGGGGGCCAATTAAAACCTCTTTCTTCCAGAATACTATTATAAAACTAATTTGCTTAAAATTGTTTCCTTTTCTGCTGTTTTCTCTTAGCCTCATATTTCTAAGACTCTGATAGAATATCAATCCGAATTTTTGAAACATGCCAGGATGTGTATGGAAATAATTTTATTTTACTCATCAATAGGGCATTTCATTTATTACCTGGATTTCACTTCTGCCCACCGGCTTTGCCTCAATTGGGAGGGCCTGAATTCAGTCAGTGATGAATGTTCTGTCAATACTTCTTGCATGTGAGTTGCCAGGTACTATTAGCTTAGTCAGGGTCATGGAACCTAAATTGTTTCTGCAGTCCTTGAAGCCAGTCAATATCTTCAAGATTCTAAAACCTACTCAATAGTTATAATCACAAAATCTTCTTCTAAAGCATCATGGCGATTGTGTTGACGCTGTTGTCTTTTTGAACACATGTATTTGACATATGTAAATTTTGTGTTAAGAGAGCACTTTAGGTTTTATGAAACCCGTTCTAGTCAAAGTCAAAAATGTTGGAAACAATAACACGAAAGCTGCCATCAAATATAAATCTCCATATTGGACAATATTTGACATTCAAAAAGAAAGGCGTTGAAAGTCACCGAAGGAGCCTCTGGTAGAATGAACACCTATTTCTCTCATGCTCCAGTGTAATGACCATAAAGATAAAAATGATATAAACATTGAAGAAAAAAGAAGTTGAGAGATGGCAATAGCAACTGAGAGGTGTCAACAAAATTCTAGAAGATGAAAATCAGATGGCTGAGTGGTAAATGCAGCTCAGAGAAAACCGAATCTAATCCTGCCGTAGAAGCAGCCAAAAGCCAAGCAAGATGATTCAAGCTAAAGAACGCGGCGAAGACTTAGGAACCAGAGGCATCTTTGATATCAGGGTAAAAATGGAGGGTTTGAAAAGGGAAATTGGCTGAAATCCTGTATAATGAAGAGGTGGACCAGGAACCCTCCCCCAGACTGGAAAAAGGAAGGTGCATGACTCTGGAAAGACAAAGCCACGAGACTCTGAAATCCTGGAGGCTGGGCCTGGCTAGATGTGGGCTGAGGAGCCATAGGTAACCAGGAGATGAAGTGAAAGTCTATACAGTATTTAGCGAGGCACCCCTCACTTTCACTCTCTCCATCCCCCTAACTCAGCTCCAGAAAGCCAGCATCCAGGTTTACAACTCTCAGTCATGAGACTGAAGGAGTCTTTCCTGTCTGGCTTAAGGGTAAATGGTCTACAGACACTGGTCCAGTGAAATGGCTGGATTCTAACCCAGTCGTCCTATGATAAAGCTCCACATTTGACAAGACCTTTCGAAGCACAAAGAGGAATGAATTAGCTTTACTGTGCCTTGCTCTTAAAATAAACAGATATTTGAGAAGAGGTTTTTTCATGAAAGAAAGAAAAACAAGTTTACAGAAAAGGATACTTGGGGGAAACAGGCAAAGTGGGAAGCACAGGAAAACAAAATTTTAAAATGATAATTAATATCCTTAGATTGAAAAGGATACGTCAGAGAACAAGAAAGAGCTTATGAAGATTTAAAATGTGGTAAATACAATGAAATACTTAATATCAGAGGTGGAAGATAAAGTTAAGGAAATCTTACAGAACACACAACGGAAGGACAAAGACATAGAAAATGGAAAAGATATGAAAATCAGACAACAATCCAGGCGGTTTAACACCTAATGAACAGAAGTTTCAAAAAGTTAAAAAAAAGGGAAAAGAGAGGGGAGAAATCGTCAAAGAATTAATCCAAGAACATATTCAAAATCTGAAAAACATACACTTCAGATAAAAAAAAAAATTCACAGTACTAGATACAGTGAATGGAAAACAGCTACCCTGAGGCATGTTGTCATGAAATCTGGGGGACGAAAAGAAGATTCTAAAAGCTCTCAGAGTGAAAAAACAGGTTACACACATGGGGTGAGGAAACCGAATGCCGTCAGACTTCTTGGTAGCATGAAAGAAAGACCATGAAGAAATGCCTTTAGAATTCGAACTGAAGGTCTTCTCTAAACTATAATTCTACATCAGGTAAACTATCAATCAAATGTAAGGATAAAGACGTTCTCCAAAGACGGTTTCCATAAAAACAATCTCCCATCTACCCTTTTATAAGAAACTATGAAAATGTGCTCCACCAATTTGAGGGAATAATTCAAGAAAGAGGGGTGATCAAGAGGACAGATGAGGCAACACAGAAAGATAAAAACAGTCCAAGAATGGCGGTGAGGAGCAGCTGCAGGACTTCCATGAAGCAGCAGGCCGAGGAAACCGCAGGACAGAATCGGGTTGGAGAAAGACGGTAGAGGACTTCAGGGGTGACAGGGAGGTAAGCAAGGAAGGAAGGAGGGAGGGAGCAGAGAGGAAGGGAGGAAGATGAAAGGAAAGAAAATAGAATTAAAAATATTTTATTTGATGGGTTTGATCGTATTGAAAGTTTTATAGGATCAGAAAAGTTTGAGAATGGATTGAAGGTAGGTGCAGAGACAATATTTAAAAAAAAAGGCAATGATTAATTCCAAGGAAAACAAAAACCGATACAAGAAAGGCTATGACCATCCTAATATACTACCTGGCTAAACTGTGAGGCACTATGGAAAAATCAGTCATGTCAATATGGAATCCTTTTTAAAATCTTAATTTGTGATGTAGCTTGTTATTACTGGGAGGATGGAGAAGAGAAAAAGAGAGATTGTCTCTGTGTGTGTAGGCAGTTGTGTATGTCTGTGAGGGGGTATTGCAAGCAAGCTAAATTCTCATTTTCTGCAGAATCAAGTAATTGAAGAATTGAGAAACAGCAGTTTATGGAGACAAATGAGAAAACAACTTAGTGAATGGAAGTGGTTGCCCTTTGGGAAACAGAAATTAAGAACAGCCTGAGTGAAGCAAGGAACTGCTGCTTCTCATTGTAAGCATTAGAGTACTATTTGACTTTCCAAACCATGTGCATGCATTACTGGGATAAAGTAAACAATACATATCCTAAGGAAACTGGATTCCAAGTTCTTAAAGTTAAGGAAAATGTATCTTCAAAGAGATTTCCATGGTGGCTGTGAACACTGGAGTTCTGTTGTCTCTGTGGAGATTTCATGGCTAAAAAGCTGATAATAATATACCTCACAGGGTTCTCCAGAAATTCTGGCAAAATAACACTGGAAGGGAAAACATTCTGTGAAATAGGAGCCCGTATGTACTCATAATGACACACACAGACACACAGAGAAAACATACACGTTGAGGACAAGCTAGCAGAGTAGGCTATGATTTATCCAGACCTATGAGTCTAAGTATTAAAAACTGACAGCACATTTGGAAGTGACTCCCTTTCTGCTCTTCCATAGAGCCCTGTGACCTTCCTTGACCAGCAAGCCGTCGCTGGTTTTCCGTTGACTCTTTTCATAGTCGTTCCATTGTTTTTTGTGTGTCAGACACAGGGATTGAGTTTGCCTTCCCAGAAATCTCATTGTTGTTACACTGGTTCAAGATAACCACCTCCCATCAAAGGGCTCTTTTCAGACAGGCCTTTTCGGTTCTTCTATTTGATCTCAGGAGCAGCTCTGTGTTATCTGTGCTAATGCTTTTTCCACTGGAGTCGATAATCAACTGTAAACATATTTTTTGGCCCAAACTTTGATGATCACCATCAAATAATTAATTAAACATCCTCACATTTAAGACACAGTGTTAGGCACTATGCAAAAATTAGCTAAAATGAGAGAGACAGCGAGAGGACAAGAGTAAGGAGTAAGTTCGGGGCATTTCATCACAGGAACACATATTTTAAAAACTAGAAAGCATGTATGTATATTTCAAAATAGCTAGCAAAGAGGACTTGAAAATGTCCCCAACAGGCAGAAGTGATAAATACTCAGGCGATGGATATTCTAAGTACTTTGACTTGCTCATTACACATTCTATGCATGTAACACAATATCACATGTAAGACATAAATATGTGCATATATTATATATATCAATTTAAAAAAGCAAAGCTGGTTAAAAAAAAAAAATCAGAAAGCAACCCAAGAGGTCCAATCCATGATGAACAGAAGTTCCAGAAAGTGAAAAAAAAAAGAGTAAAGGGAATTGAGAAATGATTTAAATATATATACACACACACACACAAACACATATAGATATACCCACATGTATATATTATATATATATATATACACACACATTATATATACATTTTCTACAAGTGTCCCAAATAAGTAAACATCTGTATAAGATAATTTTCTTGAAATAAATATGACTAATAGACTTTGTTGCTCAAGTCATGCATTAAAATGAAGGGTTGATCATGGTCCTTGCAGTCAACAAAGCATAAAGTGAATTTATATATATATATATATATATATATATATATATATATATAGTAAAATGAATTCTATATATAATATAGAATATATTATATATATAATTCATTCTATACATAATATAGAATATATTATATATATAATTCATATATTATATATTATATTACATAATTCATATATATTCATAGAATATATTATATAATTCATACATACAAATATCCCAGAAAAGATTAGAAAACTTATAACGGTGAAAGTGTTCTTGATACTATCACTGTCTTGGCTAAAGTTTTATAGAAATCAGGAGAACATGGTTGGGAGAGGGAGTGAGGAGAAAGGACAGCCCTGAATGTGGGAGAAAGGTTTCAGGACCAGCAACTAAAGCAGGGATTCACAACTTGTCCACGCAAATGAATAGAAAATCATGGTATTGCCTCAATCCAACTGGAAAATCAGTTCAACTAAGAATTTCTCTCTCTCTCTCTCTCTCTCTCTCTCTCTTAAAGAATTAGCAAAGGGCAAACTTTTTAAATTAGTAGTGTCCCCTTCCTTAAAAAAACATTTTCCCTGATGGTAGAATTAACACACGTATGATAGAAAATTTAGAGAATTCAGTCAAACATAAAGAAGAAAACAATAATCACTCATCATTTTTCTGACCAGAAATAAGTCGCATTCCTAACATTTTAGGAATTCAGTATTTTTCTATACATATTAAAAACCACAATTTGGATCGTAACATAGAAACTATTTTATGATCTGATTGTTTTACTCATATTATCAGCATTTCCATGTGGACAGTCTTTCCTTAATATCATTAACATTGTTTATTTTTCCAAAATACTTATTTTGGTTCCAATTTTTCACTATTATAAGTAACAACATGAACATAATCTTTGTTCAATCCTCTGACTAGAAAGAATACCATATAAACTCTGAGAGGTGAAATTACTGGACAAAACATTCAAAATTGTGAAATTTGGGGTATCTATTTTTAGTTCCCTCTTTTTTGAAATATTTAGAAAGAGAATGCATTTCTATTCATTTCTGAGAGAAACGCTATTTTCTATGTGCCTCAAATAAGTAAACATCTATATAATTTTCTTAAATTAAATATGCCTAATAGGCTTTGCTATGCAAGTCATCCATTAAAATGAAGTGTTGATCATGGTCCTTGCAGTCAACAAAGAATATAGTGAATTTTCACTGGCAACAGCAGAAAACAAAACTGAACTACACCTATGCATAATTATATTTCATATCTCCCCTGTAATTCGTGCTAGTATTTGTGCAATGTACCCACATATGGTGTAATTATTCTGAGAGCTATGTAAATATTGCTGCACCATCAGATAAACACATGAAATAAATGGTATGTTTGCAGAAAGACACTCTCATGTTTCTATGCGTATTCTGAAGCTTGTTTCAAACAGTGGTGAGTTAATATTTCATTAAAAAGCGTGCTTTTACCTGACCGTGGTTTATGAGGTTAAGAAGTGATTATTCTAATGAGGCCTCACAAAGGAAGATTCTGTCCACCCTAAAAGAACCTGGTGAGACAGAGGAAGAGAGGAGGAGCTCACAGATTTAATCGGAAAATCGTCATTTTGTTTCTTCACCTGACTGAGTCCTTTCAAAACATGACCTCTGCAGCTGATGGCTCTAGTGACTCATCCTTGGGCAAAAGGACTGGATATAAGCCCCTTTAAAATTCACGTCCCCACAAAGACAGAAGCTGTGTTCCAAGGTTACACATTTTGAAAGCCTTTAGTGAGGATGAGGGTGAGGGTGGGTGCCTTCTTGCACCCACATGTCCACAGAGCCTGTGAGTTGAAATTTATCACCTTTGGTCTGGCTCGAAGGACACACTTTGTAGCTGGGGTGAAAACAGTAGCTGGTGTGAAAACAGTGAACGCGGAAGCACAATTGGTATTAAGATGAACAACAGTCCGTTCTGACAGCCTGTGATCTCAAAAACTTCCCAGGGCGTCTGGCCTGCCACAAACATCCCTGTACGTTGACTGTATTTTTGCCTGTTTCACAAGTTAATCTTAAGTGTATAAAATGCTGAATTTTTCCAAAGGTATTTTTTCTTTTAATGAAACCAAGATAAAATATGAAAGTTCACATTTCAGTGATGTTTTCCCACCAGCTACTCATTGCAGCTGATGTCCACCAAGCTATACTTGGATTTATCCAGACAGAGTTTTTTTAGACCTGGCTGGCATGTGTAGACAAGAGGCCATGGTGAGGTTTTCTGGTTGGAAGGCAGAGAAGGAACAGGAAGGAAACCACAGAGCTCAGGCCTGTCTCTGCAGGCCAGCACAACCTCCAGCCCCGAAGCGTCCATCAAGCTTGGGGGTGGAGGGCGGGGTGAGACACTCCAGGAGACGCAAGATTCAGACAACCACGCCAGGCAAGACCTACCTGCGTTACTTCTCAGGCCTTCTAAGACATCCAGCTGTGGACACCTATCCAAGTGCTGGAAGAACCTGTTTCGACACGAGGGCCTCTAAAACAAAGACGTTTTTTTCCTGCAACATCTCCAACGAGAATGCCGTGCCTGCAACCCAGAAGGGCTGGGCACAGCACAGCACTGGCAGGAAGGTTATCCCTCATGAATTCATCCACGTTGGGCTAAGATGACTCTAAAGGTACATTTGCCCTGCCTGCCCCTTTCCTTCGGGGCAGATAAAGTGTTAAATTAAGCAGCTTTGGCTGCTTGCCTTTGGTCAGGATGCAGACAGCGAAATGCTTGTCAATGAGTGTCTGCTCTTCAACTCATTTTTTGCCATACACACTGAGAGCCCTGTACCCCCAAGTCAGAATGTCAGGAAGGAAGACACCGGGAAAGAGGAGTCCTTGTTTTAATTCAGCACCAAGATATATTCACCATCAAATTTTCCAGAAATAGAACTGAATGAATTGGAGAGGTTTCACTGTCCAGTAAGTCCCTTACATATGACTGAGTTCTGTTACAGGAGCATGTTTGTAAGTCTAATGTATTTGTAAGTCTGACAAAGTGAGCCTAGGTACCCAACTAACACAATTGGCTATACCAGCTATATGGTTACTGTTTATATGCTTGCTTCCAGGCATCCTGGGCTTTTGAAATAAAGATACAGTACTGCTTCCTACAGTCCAGTACAGTAAAGTACACAAAAGCACAACCACTTGTAGACGATGCATGCACGTAACGATGCACACCAGACACGTGAACTAACTTACATGATTGGAAAAATGAAACCACATTCATATTTTTGCAGGTTTGCAACTTGAAGGTTCATATGTAGGGGACTTAACTGTACTCTCAAGCAACAAAACTGAACCAGCTTCTAACTGTTGTTAGCCTAGCAGCAGGTATTTCAACACTGGTCCTGGACAAATCTATCCTCCACTTTACTTTGACAATAAGGAAGACTCTCCCATATTTGAACGTCAGGAATCCAAATTTCCATCATTATAATTCAATAAGACAGCAGAAGTTTGCTCACGCCTTATAAAACCACCATGGATAGCCTTAAATGTCCCCTACCTTCCTACCACCCTGAGTCTCGGATTGTGAGCCTAGTATTGTGTGACCTGGGAGAGGAGTTCCAGAGATAATACTGTGTTGGGTCATATGACCTCTGCAGCCCGCCTACCTCAGGGCGAGTATTTTATGTGATTCTTATCTGTGGTTGGGAATCACAGAAGGTGGATTCCTCAGCATTCAAATACAAGAAAGCTTCTTGTGCCAAGAGTGGGATTGGCAAACGCTGGCCACTGCTGGGGATGGGAGGAAAGGAGGGGGGATGGAGAGGCATGTGGACAACACACTGGGGACCAGGTCCACTATCAGGGGAGAAGGGACCTGCTAGAAGCCCAGACCTCACGTGCACACAACCAGCTTATGTAGCAAATCCTCTGCTTTTATCTAACAGCAGAGCTCGTGGGGCCAAGAGACAGACAACACTCTAAACATCGGAGGGTAAAGAACAAAAGGAAAGAGACAGTCAAAGGCAGGACTCCTCTCACGGGGAAGGATCATCTGTTATTATTTTCAGAACGAATGCTAGACATGAGACTTGGACCAGAACGTATCGCACTCGAGAAAGCTGTTAATACCTCTCTTAAATTCTTGTCACCACTTAACTGAGAACATCAAGGAATTACATCAACAACATTTCACAAAACAAACAAAAATACCCCCGAAAAACCCACAACTCTAAATTAACAATAATAAATAAAATAAAAACAATAAGTAAATAAGCAAACATGCTTCTTGGCCACGCTCTTTTCATCTCTTAGAAGAAAGCGGGGGGGGGGACCCCAACCTGGCAACCACAGGAGGATGTGCAGGGAGGATTTCTGCGGATAAGGAGACCCCACTTTCTCTGAAGCTCAGACAGCATCATCACACCCAACAGCCCGAAACGCGCCACGAGGACCCCAGGTGCAGCACGTCTCACTTGCACACTCACCTGACCGTGGGACGACGGGAGCGCGGCGTAGGCCAGGGACTGCCCCATCACTCCTTTCTGCTTCATGAGAAGCATGCGTTTCTGGTCCTCACTCAGGTGTGCCCTGGGAGCCTGGAGCTGAGGCGGGGGCGGCGGCGGCGGCGGCTGTGGCTGCTGCTGGGGCTGCATAAACGGCGTCAGGGGGTTTTTGTTGGGGTTGGCCATCGGAGGGGTCATCCTCTGACCCAAGTCTGCGTTGAAGTGGGTCAGAGGCTTCGTGTTGCCGTAGGTGAGAAGGTTGTGCTGTTTGCTCAAGGAGTTTGGGCCCAAGTTATTTGGCTGCTGATTGATCATATTCATGTGATTCTGAGGGAGGTAGTTGTTCATGGTCGTCTTCTGCAGGTTGCTTGCCATGGGAGGCACTAAAGGGTTTTGGTTGTTAAAGGCTTGGGGGTACATCATTGGGCTATTTGGTTTTTCTGCAGGAAAAGCTGCTCCGTACGGACTGGACGGAGGCCCCAGGGGAGACCAGCTGGAGGTCTGACTCGAGTGCTGCTGGGGCTTCTGCTGCATGAGCTTGGCCCTCTGCTGCTGCTGGGCGGCCATCTGCTTGAGCTGCTCCGCGGGGGACATGTCGGAGCTGGGCACGGCCACAGGGCCCGAGCCTGCACCGGCCACCACCGTCGCTGCTGCTGGGTTCAGGAGATAGCCGTTCCCAGGCCGAGGTGGCGCTTGGCCTGGAGTGTGGGCCTGGTTTGGCGTCTGAGGGGACTGGGCAGCACAGTTGGCGGGCGAGCCGGCCGGGTTGGGAGCCACGGGCGTGCTGGCAACAGACGGTAAACTCGTGGCGGTGGAGACTGCCGAAAAGGGAGGCCCCGACGAAGAAGGCCTGGCCTGGGGGGAACCCAAGGAGACGTGTGTGAAAGGGGAGTGAGATGGGTCGCTCTTCACACTCGCGCTCTCCTGGGAGAGAGGGGTCTCGGCCGCCGGCTGGGAGAATTCTGGCTCCTTCTTCTCTTCAAAGTCTTCGTTGAACAGGTCCTGTATGTCGTCTTCGGGGACCGTGTTGGCCAGCTCATCGATTAATTCTTGCCACTCCTGATCGTTCAGGTTGATGTCTGAGAACAGCTTGTTCTGATTGGAAAGCGACGTTTCGGATGTGTCTATGCACGTCGGGTCGTCGAGAGGTTCCTGTTTGAGGTCTTTGCCCTGCAGGATGGTGAAGCCGTGTTCTAGGTCACTGCAGCCGTTGACGGGGAGTTTGATCTCAGGGAGCCTGCCGTTCTTACCGAGATCTTCTAGAAGCCCAGGAGTGTGGGTCCCACTGTTCGGTAAGGGCAAAGAAGGCTTCAGGTCAAGTTGGTGAAGAGGAGACGCAGAGGGCAGCGGCATGTTGTTGGCCAGGTTGTTGATGGCGTCCATCCCTGCAGAAATGTCCTTCCGGATCCGCTTGCTGGTGGGAGAAAAATTCCCATCGCAAGCACCATTCTGCTGGTCTCCATTAAGCGGGGATCGGGCTCCTTCCAGCTTCCTTTTCACCGTCTCTTGGAGCTGGAAAAGAAACAGGGAAGAGGATGACTAAATCTCCAAGTCGTATTTTACTCCCCAAGCATTGGGATGGATATTGCTCTGAGCTAACTTTTACATAGTTTAGAACACATAGGAAAGCAATTAGACTTCTAATTTCAAAATCGGGCAACACTGCAATGCCCATTCTATGGGAAAAGGCTTCATCTTTTGAAAATTTTTTATATTTCGAGTCAAGTCCCACCCTGCCACTCAGGCTGGAGTACAAGGCACAATCATGGCTAACCACAGCCTTGACCTCCTAGACTCAGGAAATCCTTCTGCCTCAGTCTCCAAGTACATGATGCATACCACCGTGCCTGGCTAATTAAAACACAATTTTTTTTTTTTGTAGAGTTGAAGTCTTGCTATGTTGCCCAGGCTGGTCTCGAACCTCTGGACTCAGGCAATCCTCCTGCCTTGGCCTTCCAAAGTGCCAGAATTACAGGCGTGAGCCACCATGCCCAGTCAGAAAAATATTTTAAATCTAAAAGCAGAGCTCACAGGGCTAAGAGACAGGTAACAACCTAAAAATTGGAGAGTGGACAACAAAAGGAAAGAGACAGTTAAAGGCAGGACTCCTCTCACAGGGAAGGATCATCTGTTATTATTTTCTGAATGAATGCTAGACATGAAACTTGGACCAGAATGTATCACACTCAAGAAAGCTGTTAATACCACTCTTAAATTCTTGCCACAACTTAATTGAGAACATCAAGGAATTAAATCAACAACCTTTCACAATATACTAAAAAAACCCTCTAAGAATATAGAATTTGACATATTTACTGAATAGCATAGAACTGAAAATTCATGTTTAATGTCAACTTTTTTTTTTTTTTGAGTTGGAGTCTCATTCCATCGCCCAGGTTGGAGTTCATGTTCACAGCCACCTCAGCGTTGACGAGCTGGGCTTCTGTGGTCCTTCTGCCTCAGCCTTCCCAAGTAGCCGGAACTACAGGCGCATGCTACAATGCTCCGCTAATTTTTTCATTTATTGTAGAGATGAGGTCTTGCTCATCAAGTTGCTCAGGCTGGTCTCAAACCCGGGCTCAGGCAATCCTCTAGCCTCGGCCCCCCAGAGTGCTAGGATTACAGGCTTGAGCCAACGTCAACTTCTGAAGCTACCTTTCAGTCCTTATTTGGCTTTGCCTTTTCAGCACCTTGGGATACAGTAGCCCACTCTCCAAAAGCCTGTTTCCACTGCACAATGCCTTTTCCTGATTTTCCCCTTTCTCTCCATCATCAGCTCTTTCTCAGTCTCTTAGAATTCTTTCCATGGGATTCTTCCATGTTTTGTCTTAAGTTTCCCTCCACCGTACCCTTCTTTTTTTTTCTGAGACAGGTCTCACTCTTTTGTCCAGGCTGGAGTGCAGTGGTACAATCTAGGCTCACCGCAGCCTCAACCTCCTGGGCTCAGGTGATCCTCCCACCTCTGCCTCCCGAGTAGCTGGGACTACAGATGCACAATACCACCCTTGACTAATTTCTGCATTTTTTGTAGAGACAAGGTCTTGTTATGCTATGTTGCCTAGGCTGGTCTTGAACTCCTGGGCTCAAGCAGTCCTTCCACCTTGGCCTCCCAAAGTGCTGGGATTCCAGGTGTGAGCAATTGCGTCTGGCTCTTTTCCCTTCCTTCTGCTCACTCAACATGCTGACCTAGACAGTTTCATCTATGACAATGGCTCCAACTATCTTTTCCAGGCTGGGGGCCCCAAACAATGCATGCAGCCCCGTCTCCTCGGTTCCACCAAGTCCAATGTCCTCCCCCTGGTCATTTCACAGACATCTGAAGCTCAGCATGCCCCAGAACTGAGCTTATTATTTCTTGTGACTCAAGCATGATCCTCACTAGTGTTCCCCATCTCGGGATGTATCTAGCTCCCCAAGTTGGAAACCTAAGCGTTTTTTCCCTGAAACCACCCACCTCACCAGTCACTAAACCCTATGGGTTCAACCTCAAAATGTCACGCTAACAGGCACACTCACCTCCATCCTCACTGCTATTGTCCTTGGCCAGGCCACCCATGATCTCTCTCTCTTTCTCTTTTTTTGGGGGCGGAGGTGTACCATATTTATTTATTTGAAGGAATGATACAAATCAAAGAACTGAAATGGATGTTTTGGTACAACCTATAGAAAAGGTAAAAGAAACCCCGACATGCATACACTGCCTTGGTGACCAGGGAAGTCACCCTGGGGAAGCTTAGCTGTCAACACTTTTTCCCAGGGGGGTGTGTTCGTCAAAGAGATATTCTGCCATGCCAGATTCAGGGGCTCCCATCTTGTGCAAGCAGGTTACACGGTCACCAATTCTTTGCTGGATTTCACATGCTCACTCAGGTACCGGGCTCTTACCCGCTGGGTAAGATAGTACAGAAACAGGAGTACTAGCTCTGGAGTCAGAATACCTGGGTTCAGACCCAAATCCCCTCCCTAAGAGTGACTATATATCCATGTTACCTGGTACTTCATAAATGTTGGCTACGATACCCTCCGTTAGAACCTAAGCTATACAAAGGCAGAGATTTTTCTATTTTGCTTACTACTAGGTTTCTAGCAGCTCAAAGTAGGCAATGAATACCTGTTGGATGAACGAATTCTGGAAAACTTATTTAAACTTCCTAAGCCTGGGTGCTCTTATCTGCAAAGTGGGTTAATACCATCTAACTCACAGAGTAACTGTGAGGGTAAATTTAAATAAAATGATATGGCCCGGCTTGCTGGCTCAGCCTGTCATCCCAGCACTTTGGGAGGCTGAGGTGAGTGGACTGCCTGAGTCCGCGGGTTCAAAACCAGCCCGGGCAACTTGGTGAGACCTCGTCTCTACAGTAAATCAAAAATTAGCCGGGCGTGGTAGCATGCACCTGTAGTTTCAGCTACTTGGAAGGCTGAGGCGAAAGGATTGCCGGAGCCCAGCGGGTTGACGCTGGGGTGGCTGTGAGCTGCCTCTGCACTCCAGCCTGGGCAACAGAGTGAGATTCCAACTCAAAAAAAAAAAAAAGAAATAAAACAGGAGGCCCGTAGCTTTCACCTGGTATCCAGCAGGCACCCACTAAGCCCTAGCTTTAGTTTTAAAATTCAGTGACACCAGCAGTCACAACTACAATGGAGACAGAATGCTTCCTGGACCTTCAAGATACAAATAGGTAGGATGATAATATTTCTGTTCCCTAGCCAGCAAAACCCTAATGTTTTCCAAGCATCTGTTGTAGCTTTTTAAAATATGAACAACAAATATCAAATTTGCAATTCAAGCCCAAGTCCAAGTGCTAATGCATTCATGTCCTAGATTGCAGAACAGCAGAGCCTGGATCGTTGAGGTCCAAATCAAACACGTCTTCAGCATGCCACCTGAATGGTGGCGCTGAGTGGTTCCTTTTTCTTGAGGGCCTAGCATTCTCCAGGGCTGACCCCTTTAACCCCAATCTCAGGATTTATATATTTCATGTATCAGTCTTTTGGAATATAAGCAAGACATCCCTGAAGACGCTATGGTTTTTATGTTTTGTTTTGTTTTGTTACGTCCTAAATAGCAGAGCCATCTCCGCATTCTTTCTGTCTGTCTCATCCCCCTCGTTAGGTGGAAAGGTGGTCTGAGAGTCTAGTTCCCTCTGATGTCCCTCTTGGGAGACAGAGGAAGGCAGGGAGGAAGACAGAGAGCTGCTACGTGTTGAGAAGGCTAACCCCAAGCTCTCTGCTCAGAGAGCAGGAGTATGGCTGGCTGTCACAGGGAAATGTCCGTGTACCCCTCCGCCCCCCTACATCCCCCCTCCCCCTTGCCCAAGGACTCAGGGCTGAGTCTCATCCCCAATAGCTCATTCTAGAAAGTCCCTGGCCCTCCTGCCTCCCAAGGCTGGGGGCCTCTTAGCATGATTGTGTCCTCGTGGGAGAATCACAGACACTCTTCACTGAGCACCTGCCTCCTTGCTCCTGTATCACTGTGATTACATATAAATGTTTTCTCCCATTAAGGGAAGCTGTGGTGCCAGGCACTGAAGGGTGCTGTTCATCCAACGTCTATGACAATATGGGCTGCTATCATGTGTCAATTACTTGGAAGAAGACAATTCCTCTTCCATAATGGCTCAGGCATGAGCCTCCTGTCTCCAGTGTGGCTTTGATGGCTTGTGTGTCTGTGAAATTGTGGTGTGTGTGGGGGAGGGAGAGAGGGAGAGGGAGAGGGAAGAGAGAGAGAGAGAGAGAGAGAGAGAGAAGGAAAGAGTGAGGGGGAGGGAGAGAGGAAGGGGGGAGAGAGGCACAGAGAGACAGAGAAAGACAAAATGGTGGTGGTGGTGGGATGCATTGTGCTCAGATCAGCGGGAATAAGAATGACTGTGCCTTTGGAGTGACGAAGCACTTTTACACAGAATCATAGTTTATCCTCACAGCAGCCTTTGGGGCAGACCATGTGCTGGTCTGAAGGCACTATAAAGGAACGTTTTGGGGGAGGTGGGATGGGCATGGCCAGGATCACCAGGCCTCTGCTGACATAGGGGGTCCCGTTCCAGCAGATTCTTGGTGTCCCCTGGGCCAGTATGTCCATGACAAAGAGCTCCTTTCTTCCTTTAGACTTTGAGCAGTGCTAGCAAGTTCCAAGAAACTCTCACGGCCCTGTCCTGGATTTTGCACAGAACTGGGCAGGATCGCTGAGCTTGAGATGAAGACGGTAACATGACGATGAACAATGGAGATGCCGAGAAAGGAAACATTGGAGAAGTCCATCCTATCCCTTTCCCCCTAAACCTTGGGAATCTAAAAGGAAGGTTTCATTACACACATCTTACAGACAGGGACTGAGGCATGGAGAGATTCAGTAGCACCTCTGGATTACAGCGCTTGGCGGGCGGGATGGTAGGTGGCTAAACCCAGGTCTGATCCCACAGTCCACATGGCGCTCTCATCAGCGTGGACGAAGAAGCACTGTCGTGCCTTCCTCAGTGGCTGGGGCTCCACTGTCCACCGTGGTAATGCCCTGTCACTGTGTTTTCCAGAATCCTCCTTGACTCCACCCTCTCCTTGCCACCCACACCCAATGACATGTCAAGAAATAGCTGTTCTTATCACCTACACATTTTATTCTCATCCTCCACCCCCAATGCCACTGCCTTCTTGAGTTCCTCAACACTTCCCTCAGGGATTTCTGTGGTGGTGTCTGCCCACTCTCTCTGCCCTGGTCCTGCCTCCTGCAATCCATTGTCATCATTGTGGCTGTCATTTTACTTTTTTAAATGCAGTATGAGTCTGATCGTGCCCATTCTACACTTTCAGCTCTTTTATTTCTACTTTTGTTTAAGAGACAGTGTCTCACTATGCTGCCCAGGCTGGTCTTGAATTCGGACTCAAGCAGTCCTTTTGCCTCAACCTCCCAAAGTGCTGGGATTACAGGCGTGAGCCACTGCTCCTGACCTTTCTTTTCTTTTCCCCTTTTGGCTCCTTTGAAGCTGCCCACCGTCTTCTGGATCATTAAGCCTGGTACACACCTCAGCCCTGCTCAACTCTCCGGGCTCAGCCATCACCCCTGATCTTCTTCCTCCACTTGCCTCTAGTCCCAGTCAACTCCTAACTTTCGGTCATACTTCATTATTTGCAGTTCCCGGGGCACAGTGTGTTTGTTCTCTCTGAGCCTTTCCCTATGTGACTCTCTTATCCAGCTTCTTCTCCTGACAGGTGCTATTCGTCCTTCCACTCCAGTCTAGACATGACCTACTCTCCAGTCTCTCCTGACAGCCCTTCTCCACAGCTCACGGTCTTGGTTAGGAGACCTCCCACCCACGTGCTCCCATGACACCCTAACACGCATCACACTGCAACTATTTTCCACTTCCTCCGTGGATGAACAGACGAATACTTCAAAGAGCTCTCCAAGAACCACAGTGAGTTTATGCACTTGGTTCCCAAAGCAGGCACTTGAAAATGTTGGACTGTAGAGTGTTTTGTTTTCGGGACCTCACTCTGTTGCCCAGGCCTGAGTGCAGTGGCACCATCACGGTTCACTGCAGCCTCGACCTCCTGGGCTCAGACGATCCTTCTTCTTCAGCCTGCTGAGCAGCTGGGACTATGGGCATGTGCCACCATGCCCAGTTAATTTTTTTAAAACAGCTTTTTGGCCGGACATGGTGGCTCATGCCTGCAATCCCAGCACTTTGGGAGGCAGAGGCAAGAGGATTGCCTGAGTCCAGGAGTTCGAGACCAGCCTGGGCAACTTGGTGAGATCTCATCTCTACAGTAAATAAATAAATAAATAAATAGCTGAGTGTAGTGGCATGCGTTTGTGGTTCCAGTTACTTGGAAGGCTGAGGTGGAAGGAGCAACTGAGCCCAACAGGCTGAGGCTGCAGTGGCTGGGAGTGTGCCACTGCACTTCAGCCTGGGAGACTCCTACTCAAAAAAAAAAAAAAAAAATTGGGGGGGGGGTAGAGAAAAGATATTGCTATGTTTCCTAGGCTGGTATCGAATTCCTGGACTTAAGTAATCCCCCTGCCTTGGCCTCCAAAAGTGCTGGGGTTACAGGAGTGAGCCACTGCGCTTGGTCCTGTTTAGTATTTTCAGAATAAACGCACAATTTCTTTCGGTTACTTTAAAATATTGGAAATGGAAAACCCCTTCTTTCAAATTTTTAAGAACCCTAAGGGTTCAGGGAATCCCTATTGAGAACCACCAGAGAGCATATGAAGCATTTCGTGTGAAAGAGAACTGAAACTGAAATCCAGAGACTTATAGCGACATCATCAAGGTCCCATGTGTTCGTGTGTACGTGAGCTCCAAACGCTGAATATTTTCATACTTGAACGTAACATTTCCACACAAAGGCTTCAAGTGGTTTTCTTCCACTGAAGTAGCCCCTCCAGTAGAAAGTGTGAACGCGCTTCCTTCACCGACTGTTAGAGACACAACCTTCTCCCCAGACTTGAAGATGAGTTCGCATCTCAGCTTACAGATGCCGTAACTAATTTAGAGACCCAAAGAGAACATTTGGTCATTTTGATCTGTTCTGGTCAAACTCAAAGATGATTCACCGGAATCAATTTTCACATGGTCATTCTCTTTTCATTCTACCAGCAGATAGTAAGCCTACGAACACATGGGTGGATTTGACTTGCTTATTTAACGAGTGACCCAGAATACTCATGTGTTAGATATTTTAATTAGTAGAATATGAATAGTGTGCAAAACACTTCAAGAACTGTCTTCTAGATTTATGCACCCTTAGAAAAGATCTTTGGAGGTTTATTTAGAGATTTGATTTTTTTGTAATGAGTTTTCAACTTTCATGTAACTCGTTACCTGGGAAGCTGTTAAAAGTTTCAGTTTTAGTTGCCCAGGGTGGGGTCCAGATTGGGACACAGGGTGGAAGCAGAGATATCTAAAGAAATGTAATAAAAATCTAGATTCTTCTGATGCCCTTGGTTTAGGACCCTTCGCTTTGATAAACTCTGATCTAGACAAATTATTTTGTTGGATTTTGACACTGCGAGGCTGGTGGTGTTTTTTTTAAAATACACATTCACACACAAAACTAATGTCACTATAAGATATTCCTGAGTTGGCCGGTGATGCCCCAGGGCATCTAAACAGAACTGAGAAGCAATGCTCTCGAGTGGGCTTTTTCAAACTTCAGAGGATCCTGAGTTATGTAGAAGTTTGCTGGATATCTAGGACACTTTTCATGAAACTGTGTATTTTCTATGTTGTAGGTGTTTCTTAGCACAGTAACATCCCAGTCCATCCCCGCCCCCGCCACATTATATACTGAGTTTCACCTTCATTCAATGAGTTGAGAGGATGCTATGGGTCTGTGTGCCAGGCAGGTGCTAGGTGCTGAGGGGTGAACTCATTCCCAAGAGCAAAGCCCACACCAAGAGGTAAACGTGTGCCATACATATGTTGACACAAGTCGGGTACATTCGTTTTAAAGAGATCTGTGTGCAGGGCGGAGCAACAGAAAAGAAAGAAGAGAAATCTTATTACAGCTTCTGAAGCCTCTTCTGTCAACTTTACACACTCCTAACGTTTCTTTAGAGAGAAAACAACTTTACTGCATAGGAATTAAACAAATTTATACATATACAAATGTATACATATGTTTAGTTATATATATATAAATAAATATTTATATGTTTTAGTTATATAAATAAATATAGAATATATAAATATATATTTAGTTATATATAAATAAATGAATGTATGTATTTATTTATATATATTTGACGTAAGAGCCAAGTGTTCAAAACCTCTGCTTGTGATTGGCATCCCAGAATCCAGATTCCGTGGACCTGGTCAGTGGGAAATGTTGGTTCTCTGAGCGGTGTCAGCTAAGAGCAGTTAAATATCTCCATTCTGAAATGCTCCAGAAAGCACAAGATGGTCATTAAAGGGAACTTACCCTCTTAGCAGGTTTCTGAAACATCAGCTGAAGGACCCCAAGGGGACACTGGAAAGCCCCCAGCCCAAGGGAGCAGGGCCATTCAAAACATTGTGAGGTCCTTGGATGTTATTTTTAGAAATAATCAAAATCTTTTTTTTTTTTTTTCTGCTGTGAGTCAGATTTAAAACTCTATTCCCAAGAAGTCTTAGATGTACACAAGGCTGATGTACCTCTTTTCATTGTCTGGGACATGGGTGCTCTCCCAATTCCAGCTGTGGGAGCCAAAGCAACATTCTTATTTAGTTACTCTTCAAAAACATCTTAAACTGTGTGTGTGTGTGTGTATGTGTGTGTGTGTCTGAATGTTTAGGTATGTTTTTATCCGTTAAGTATGCATAAACATGTAATCGGCACTAACCGAATGCACAACATATTGGGAATAGATCATAAAACATCGAGAGCAGTGGCAGAAGAAGCTCTCAACATTTAGAAACCCTAAGTCCCAAGATCCCCTCAAATCTCGCATTTCCAAGTACATAAATGTTTGTACAGGCTCCTGGCTTCCTCCCAACTGAATGAATAAATTATGTTTTCCTCACAAGTCCCACGAATCCTGTGTACTCCTTATATCTGAAGCTATAAAGTTTCTCACAAACTCCACACACGCAGCTTAAGTTGGTGTGTTGACAAAATTATTAGCTACTCATTAAAAACAACATGGTTATCTTGGCAAGTGCCAAAGCTATATGATTTTCAAATCTCTTCACACAGTTTTCAGTAGAATGCTGTAAATGTCAACTTTTTTTTCAATCAGAGAAGTTGTTTCACTGCTTGCTAAATGTTTCAAGATATTATTATCATACACTATTCTAATTGGTTATTGAGAGCTTTCCATGTGTCAGGTTTTAAGCAAAGTGCTTTGCCTATATTACCTCAATTAAGTCTCATGATAACCTATGCTAGACATATTCCCTGTGCAGAAGGATGGACACCCCTAGCCCCTGGGTTCAGAAAGGTTAGGCAATTTGTCTTAAGGCACACAGCAGAGCCCTCCTCAGTTTTGCCTGCCTCTCAAATCCATGCACTTACCTACTCTGCTCTTCTGCGTCTGATGATTTCTGTCCCAAACTTTAGCAAAACTTGTTTTAAAATGTCGGCCAAGTGGCTGGGTACAGTGGCTCATGCCTGTAATCCCAGCACTTTGGAGGCTGAGGTGGGAGGATTGCTGAGGTCAGGAGTTCAAGACCAGGTTGGGCAACATAGGAGAATCTCATCTCTACAAAAAAACAAATTAGCTGGGCATGGTGGCATGTCCCTGTAGTTCCAGGCTGAGGCAGATGGATCACCTGATCCCAGGAGGTCAAGGCTGTGGTAAGCCCTGACTGTGCCTGGATGACACAGAGTGAGATGCTGCATAAAAAAACAAAACAAAACAAAAATTCCAAACAGCCTGGTAAAATGTCTGAGATACCTGGGTCATGATGTTCTAAAAAGGATGTGTTCATGTCTTTGAGTCAGATCTGGCTGACTGATTCACAGAAAAGTGCTGTGCTTCCTCTACAAGGAAAAATGTCACTCTGCAAATTTAGCATGTGATTTGAGAAGTGATGATAGCTACAGCCCTGAAAACTCCAGGAAAAAGCAGATGTGTGCATCCCAGTGGGGGTGCCCAACACTCCGCAGTTTTCTGTAGGAATAGCTCCTCTGAGATTGGTGGCTGCCATCAGAACTCCACAGTCAAACCTTGGGTTGCTGTCTTGAGATACACACACACACACACACACACATACACACACACACACACAGAGTCCATTTCATTTATTTATTTTTAAAGAAATATATTTAACGAATGTAGTTTTAAAATATATTTATTTTTAAGTAAATAAATAAATGCAGTGGCTGATCATGGCTCATGGAAGCCTTGACCTCCTAGGCTCAGGCCTCAGCCTCTGAGTAGCTGGAACTACAGGCACATGACACTACACCTGGCTGATTTTTTTATTTTTTTATTTTATTTTTTTTGGTAGAGACGAGGTCTCACTATGTTGCCCAGGCTGGTCTCGAACTCCTGGGCTCAAAGGTTTCTCCAGCCACAGCCTCCCAAAGTTCTGGGATTACAGGCCTAAGTCACAGAGCCCGGCCCATGACATTTATTTTTTAAGGATGAGAAATAATTTCCTTAGGAATATGTTCTGATCAGCTCTTACTAGAAGTCATATATACATTTTCTGTTCAAGGAGGTTTCTATGCATGACCTTGTGTTACCATCTGAAATGCCTAAGGGGGTTTTATTTAGAGCTGCAAAAATGCTGGGAAGGAAGAAGGGAAATTTTAGAGAGGAAGAGGCAAAGGAAGAGATCAGACCTTATCTGCCTCGCTCCCAGCTCCCAGCTGAAGACTCACACCCGCCACACAGACCCAAAAAGCAGGCATGTTGGAACCGCATTTGTTTATTTTCTGGGAGGAGGAAGGTGGAAGGAGAAATACTTCAGGGAGGCCCCGTACTTTTCTCTCCCTCAGGGAGGAATCAAGAATATTTTTATTTCATCGTTTACTCAAAAAGTCCCTTCTTTTCAGCAAGAAATTCTTATTTTTGTTGTTAGCTCCTTCCAGGAGACCGTTTTCCTCCACATAGTCAAGTCGTGCACTGGCTTAGGGGATGCAGCGCCCAGACCTGAGGACCCTGCTTCTGAGTGGCATCCCGGGACGTGCTTCTCTCCCCTTGGAAAACAAAAGTGTTGAAATCAGATCTCCCGTATATAAAAAGTCCTGTTTCTCTCAAAGAGGTGGCCAGACACTGCTCTTTCTTCTTTGTGAGTTATGGTTTGCATATAGCAGCAATCCCAGACCCAGCTAGCTTTGGGGAGGGAACTCTCAATCTCTCTCTCTCTCTACTTCTCCCTCCCTCCCTCCCTCTTTGTCTTCCTTTTCCCCTTCCCCTCTCCTTTTCTCCCATACTCTTTCTCTCTCCCTGTTTCTTCCTCCTTCTCTCTCTCCTTGCCTCCCTCTCTTGCTCTCTCTCTCTTTCTCTCACACAAACACACACACACACACATTCATTTCAGTGGGCAAGTTCAAACCAGGATGTAATTCTTATTTCTAGACAGCATTTGGCTCTCAGGCCTCCATTTCATAGCAGGCTCTTACTCCAAATCCGAAGGCTCGGGGACAAGCCTTCATTCACCAATAAGGCGACTGCCTTTATTTCCATGCCTTTTTAAGGAGCTGCCCCCACGCAGGAGTCTAGGCAGAATTCGAGGACTGTCCGCTCCAGGATGAATCCCCGAGGGGTGAAGATGCCCCCATGGAGACAGGCGCATCCTCACCTACAGACAGTCATGGCGGTCATTTTACCAGCTCTGCTGAGTCGGGCAGTGCGTGCGCCACGCCTTCAGCCTGTGAACAGCGGCGCCCGGAGCCTGTCGCCAGGGCTTGCATCTGCCAGGCAAAGCAGCTCCGCGCCACCCCACCAGCTGAAATTCATTTTTCAAAAGAAATTAGACCAAGGTACTGTTGTTATAGCAACAGTCAGAGTCATTTGCACAGCCTCTTCCCCACAACCTCACTGACTTCTGTGGGCAGCGGTTTCAATTATGTAGAGGGAGTGTCCAAGGCTGAGCCTGGTAGACACTTTATCAGCCCTTTAAGAAGTGGAAGCCTAAATCCTCTGTGTCCAATCTGAGGCTCAAAGACAACCGGACTTCACTGTGACCCACAGTGGCTTCCCAGTCCTGAAAGTCCAGTGAGCAGTGAAGACAGGGAAAAAAAACGTTTGGATTTAATGTTTTCATCTCCTGGGTGGGAACGGGACACGGGACCCCTGAGTTTTCTGGGTTAACCAAGTCCGGGGCATTTCAGAATAGGAATTTCTAGTGAGGACAGTAATGTGAATTCTGAAGAGGCTTATTCCTTTAGTCCCCCAGAACTTTATTCTTGGGGATGCAGGATTCCCAATATAATAGCCCACTCTAACCTCTAAAAGAAACAGACAAATGCTCCTTCTAGACAAAAACGCACACTTATGACTGAATCTTTATGGCAAATATCTTTCCAGAGAAATGCAGCAATGAACCAGGCCACATCCACCCGAGGGATACACCAAGGTAGGGGGAGTCTGAGAGTGCCCGTGACTGGACACCAAATTGGGCCTCCCAATGCGTATGTTGAGGTCCTAATCCCCAGTACCTCACAATGTGACTATATTCGGAGATAGCATCCTTAAAGAGGTAACTAAGTTAAGACAAGGTCACTAGGTTATATCCTAATCCAATATGACTGGTGTCCTTCTAAGAGGAGCTTAAAACTCAGGTACAGAGAAAAGGCCACGGGAGGATACTGAAAGATGACCACCATACATACAGCAGACAAGGGGAGAGGCCTGTCTCACTCCTTTGGAGCTGCGATAACAAAATACAATACAATGACCGGGTCATTTATAAATAACAGAAATTTATTCCTCACAGAATTCTGGAGGCTGGGAAGTCCAAGATCAAGGCGCTGAGCAGTGTCTAGACCTGGTGAAGGCCCATTTCTCATAAGAGGGCACTGTCTAGGTGTCCTCAAATGGCAGAAGAGATGGAAAGGCAGAAGGGGACACTGTGTCCTCCCACGGTGGAGAGCGGGAGGGCAAGGGGAAAGACCTAAGTCAGTTCCCTCCAGGCCTTTCAGAAGGCATTAATCCATTCATGAGTGAGAGGCCCTTGTGACTATACCATTTCCCACAAGGCCCATCTCTTAGTCCTACCACAAATCCTTACTACAGTGTTCCAGGTGCCTACAGTATCCAGTGCAAGTAACATGTTGTACTGGTTTGTAGCCGAGAGACAACAGACTGTACCATATAGCCATGGTGTATAGTGGGCTGTACCACTGAGGTCTGTGTAAATGCACTCTATGATGTTGACACAATGACAAAAGTGCCTAAGGACACATTTCTCAGATAGAATCCCCGGCCTTCTTTTTTTTTTTTTTTTGAGTTGGAGTCTCACTCTGTCGCCCAGACTGGAGTGCAGTGGCCGCTCCCAGCCACCGCAGCCTCGACCTGCTGGGCTCCGGCGATCCTTCCGCCTCAGCCTTCCAAGTAGCTGGAACTACAAGCACGCGCTACCACGCCCGGCTAATTTTTTGATTTATTGTAGAGGTGAGGTCTCGCTTGCCCAGGCGGGTCTTGAACCCGCAGACTCAGGCAATCCACTCACCTCAGCCTCCCAAAGGCGCGGGATTACAGGCTGAGTACATTTATTCTTTATCTTGTCATCATGCAATCGACATCAAGACGCAATTGCAAATTTCATATAAGCAGAAAGTTTTTCAAAAGTTGGTTTAAAAACTATTTTCCCAGGGAACATAATCTGTAACCTTGAGACTGTGTCTGTTACAGGAAACTGCAATTGCTAAAATATTTATTGTGGAGAACTTTTGTTCCCCTAAAGTTTAAACTTTGTCATAGGAAGTTAAATCGGCCCACTAATTTCATAATGAATCTCCTGCTATCACATCACTGATCTTGTTTCAACAAACCAAATCAGAATTTTAAAAACTGTATTTCCTTGCAAGTTGGAAACATATCAGTTAAGCTTCCTCCTTACGAGAATTATTTTGCTATAAAATAAACCGATTGTAGCTGAGTCACCTTAAAACATAAACATAAAAGTAAAATCTTGCACCTCTACAGAAGCAATTCTCTCATCATCCTATCTTCTCTCACTCTGCTGAAAGAACACTTCTCTGCGGGTCATTTTGAGTGAGAGTAGCTCAAGAGACCTTTACTGGGCTTGGCTACCATCTAGCGACCAACCTGAGTTATTGGTTGAACTGAGGGTGAAGTTGAGATCGCCATCCAGTGCCCAGAGTACCAACGTGGCTGGTTTCGATTTTTGCCTGGAGAATCAAGGTCAAGGCAGGAAAATGGAACGCCCTGGACCGCAAATATCCTCTGGGAGAGCAGGGGAGTGCCTGCACTCTGTGGTTGACTCTATTACTACAAGTAGGTTTAAAAAATATGTTACCTCTTTTACAAGTCAGAACTGGTCCAATAAGTCCTGCAGCAATATCTTTGACAGTGTCTACATGGGAGTGGTAAATCCTTGTCACACAGTTACTGTCATTGGGGCCAGGCCCCTGACGTTCTTCTACAAACCACTTGTAAATATACTCTTTCCCTGGCTCCAGATGGTCGTCTTCTTTTTGCAGGCCCGTAGTATTGTCAGGATAGAGAGCACCTAGAAAACAGCCCCCACTGTGGTTACAGTAACCATTGGACAACACTATTTTGAATGGGAGTCAGGCTTTCTTCTTAAGCTATGAGTGTATGTTAGTTTGTATTTCCAGAACAAAGTGTGAATTTCTCCCCATATCTTCCTTGATTCCTGTCTCCCTAAATTCCCTTTAGTTGGCTTGTACTTGAATGCTCGGCCTGGCCACGGTTTCTAGACTACACTGGAATGAGGCAGGCAGCATATTAAGAGACGATCACCAACTTTACTGATGGAATCAACACATACTTATTTCATACCTACTATGTGGTTGGGTCTCAGACATTGAGAAGAACTTGGACTCCTGAGTCACCCTCCATATTTTTTCATCGCCAGTCACATTCAGGATCCAGGACATCAATGGGGTATCCACATTATCTCCAAGTAGCCCACAGCAGCCTGAAACTGGCCCTCGCCATAGCTTACATGACCCTGAGCTGTTAACCTCAGCTCTGAATTTGGACCTTTGCTCTCCTTTCTTTCTCCTTTTCTGGCCAGAATTTTGCCTTAGATCCCTCCCATTTGCAGCTGGGATTCTGCTAACTGTGTATGAAATTCCTTCATTCAATAAAAGACTTTGAAGCATGAGCAACCTCCCATTCTCTATCTATCCTTGGGACCCTCCTGCTCCACACTGAACACAAAAAAATTTACTAACTTGTGACGGACTGACTTCTGTACTTTATTCTTGCCCAGCTGCCAATCTGGAACCACCTCCTGACCTGGTTTAGTTTTCTCTGAGTCTGTCTTAGTCCAGAAAGTTAATTCAGGGCCTGCTTCTAGCTTCCTCCTTGTACTGCCCTGAAAGAATCATCAAACCTCAGTCTAACTTTTGAGTGTTGATTAAAAATGATAATAATAATAATAATAATAATAAGGCAGGTGCGGGTCATGGTCCACCAGAATGAAACAACAATATGATTGATCCATATCTCTAAAGAGGAGTCCAAGATCACCATGTGAACTCCAGAGGAGAAAGGCAATTTTACACCCAAGAAGAGCACATGTCCCAGGTTCAGAGGTGGTGATCACTTCTGTTCATCCGTCCATGTGTGAATTCACTGCAACCTGACCACTCATATCAGCTGCCAAGTCCAGAGGGCACTCCTTTGTCTCCTGAGCCCATTTCTTTCCTTCCTGTTGACGCTCTCTATTTCCTTGACCTCAAGATGCTAACTGGTTCTTCTCCAACCTTCCTGGCTAGGTCTTCGCAATGTCCTCACCTATTTCCACTTCTAACTTTTTTGCAAGTCATTTCTTACCCTACATAGTAAGCACCATCCAGGCTTGATGCCACCTCCTCCTCCATCTCTGTACTGAGGATGCTCAGCTGGGTATCTCCAGCGAGGCCTTCTGATGAGCCCCAGACTCGTGTATCTAACTGCCTGCTGGATACTGAAGACCTCTGAGACATCCAGTGGAAATGCTCAGTAACAATAATAATACAAACTTCTTGTTCTGTGCCAAGCATAGTTCTAAGCACATATTATAGTATTTACCGTTGTAGGAATCCAGCAAGGGAGGATTCAGTCATTATCCCCATTAAGGGTTTTGCCCAAAACAGTATCCTCTAACCCTTATTAGAATGGTTTTCTCGTGATGCCACCATGCCTCTCTGTGAATGTTTTCGGCCCTATTGTAAAAGCCTGACTTAATTGTTTCGTGTGTTTCAGCTGCAGCTTGAGTTCCTTCCCTCCTTGGACCCTGGCTTCTTCCCAGGTTCTATCCGTCAACCTCTTTGGCAACCCCCTCACTTGCAGCTGTGAGCTATCCTGGCTCCTAGTGGATACAAAGAGAACCGTCCTAAGCAGGTAACACGTTTTCTTTCTTTTTTTTTTTTTTGAGTTGTTGTCTCACTCCGTTGCCCAGACTGGAGTGCAGTGGCCGCTCCCGGCCACCGCAGCCTCGACCTGCTGGGCTCCGGCGATCCTTCCGCCTCAGCCTTCCAAGTGGCTGGAACTACAGGCGCGCGCTACCACAGCCGGATAATTTTTTGATTTATTGTAGAGATGAGGTCTCGCCAAGTTGCCCAGGTTTTCAAAGCAGGCGGCAGAGGGGTGAGCGCCAGCCTTCAGGAGCTGAAGTTCTCCGGTACACATCTTGCTCCTGTAACCGTGCTAGGCACTTTGGCAGTGCTGAGCGGGGCGGACTCCCTTATGTATTCACACTCAGGAGTCCAGGCGATGGAGGCTGCCTCCGTTCCAGCCTGCCAAAAGGGACAAAAAGCACGGAAGAGCAGACATGGGAGGTTTTTGAATGGGGCGGGCTGGGAGGCGGAGCTCCCTACTTCCACTCACATTCATTGGTCAGGAGCAACACCTGCCTGCAAGGAAGTCTGGGAAATGTAGTCTAGGTGTGTGCCCTGCAGGAAAAGGAAGTGGGTTAAGTGAATGGCTAGCTTGTCTCTGCCAAAGTAGGTGTTATCATTGCCCTACTTTATAGATGAGGAAAATGGGGCCCGAAGAGGTGAGGTGCTTGCTGAAATTCATTCAGCTGCTGGAAGGAGGAGGCAGAATCAATTTTCCTCCAAAACTGTGCTCTTAGCCACTGGGCCCTGCTAAATTCCTGAGACAGTGCCTGATCTGCTTCTTCCTGGGTCAGTCGCCCAAGACCAGTGGGCTTACAGAGCTCTTGTACAACAGAGAAAGAAGAATTCCTATGAAGGCTATTGGCTGGAAGAGCTGTTTTTGCAGTGGGGAGCCACATCCAGTCTGGCCACCAGGAGGTGTCAGGGGTTCGGGGACTGGGGACACCCCAGGTTCTCAGCATTCTCAAACCAGCTCCTCCAGCTAACTGGAGGAGCCAAGCCCCACTCTCATCTGCAGGATTCTTTTCTTGCCTCCCACCCAAGCCCAGCTGTGAAGTGGGGCTCAATCTGCCCTGCCACCCTATGTTGCCTCCAAAGACAAGCACTCAGGCCCTTTGCAGGCTAGGGTCTCACCATGGTATGAATGAAGAGGCTGGGCGGGCATGGTGGCTCTTGCCTGTAATCCCAGCAATTTGGGAGGCTGAGGCCAGAGGATTGCTTGAGGCCAGGAATTCGAGATCAGCCTAGGCAGCACAGTGATACCTTGTCTCTACAGCAAATCAAAAATTTAGCTGGGTGTGGTGGTGCACACCTGTAGTCTCAGCTATTGGAGAGGCTGAGGCGATAGGATCACCTGAGCCCAGAAGGTCAAGGCTGCAGTGAGCTGGGATTGTGCTACTGCAGTTCAGCCTGGGCAACAGAGTAAGACCCTGACAAAAAAAAAAAAAAAAAAAGGAAGGAAGGAAGGGGAAAAGGAAAGGAAAAGTCAAGAGTGCTGGCTATGGAGCCAAAGTCTGGCTATATACCGCTTACTACTGTTGACCTGGCTACATTATTTAACCTCTCTGTGCCTCTGCCTCCTCATCTGTGAAATGTTAAGGTAGTGCAGATTAAATCAGCTGTTATAGTAGGGTGTGAGGAACAGTCCCTAACACGTGGCAAGCACTCAGAAATGGTAGCCAGTGTATGAATATTATGACTACTACTCACTGCCAGGAAGCAGACAAGTGAGTAACATAGTGGCAGAGGACACGCAGAAAATCGGACTGCCTCTCGCAGTGCTTGGCCTGGTTAAGGAGTGATGACAGAAGCCTCCTCCAAGGGTTTCCCACGAGGCAGTGAGGTGTGTGTGTAGTGTGTACCACAAGGTACCTGGCAGAGACGTGTGGACCCGGAGTGGCGCTGTGGGTTCAAAGCCAAGCAGGGAAGCAACCCTGGAGCCGGCCCCTTCTAACTGGCTGCTTCCCCCCAGGGCGGCAGACACCGTATGCACACCGGCAGCGGGACCCGGCCGCCCCTTCCCATCCCCGTTGTCCCTCTCCCAGCTGCCCCGAGTGTGCCAGTGGGATCAGAGCGCCACCCTCCCTGCTTCGCGCTCACCCTCCTTGGCACCATCTACACGGAGTCCTTCGGCCTCGCCCAGCACAGCCTGGGCCACCCAGCCTGCGGGAGGCCACCGGAGTGCCTCCTGGGCCCCTCTCCTCCTTGCGGACTCCATCACACCAGCTGCGCGGCCGCACAGAGACAGAAGTGGGGGGACTGTCCTCTCCGCCACCCGCTCTGCAGCAGGTATCAGCCACTCCAGCCTTCCGCCCGGGACCCGGCCCCAAGGACAGCATGCTGCCGGCCTCGTCCTGGAGCCGAACGCCTCAGCTGCCTCCACCCCGCTGGCCAGCAAACACCTAGGACCCCACCCCACCTCGTGGACCCGCATGAGCACGCCTCGGCCAGGCCGGGGGACACAGGCTACCCCCTCGGCCCCCCTCCCGAGTCCTTCCGAGGGCGGGATTCCGATCTTACTGCTGGACGACTACAGTGAGGAGGAGGAGGGGGCGACGGAGGAGGCGGGATCGCCTCGCCGGGATGTCCCCTGTGACTACCATCCCTGCAGGCACCTGCAGACCCCTTGCGCGGAGCTGCAGGGGCGCTCGCGGTGCCTGTGCCCGGGCCTCAGCGGAGAAGACACGCCCCCAGACCCGCCCAGGCTGCAGGGGGTGGCGGAGGTGACCGACACGTCGGCGCTGGTGCGCTGGTGCGCACCCAACTCGGTGGTGCACGGGTACCGGATCCGCTACGCGGCGGAGGGCGGGGCGGGGAACCAGTCTGAGGTGGGGGGCATCTGCGCCACCGCTCGGCAGCACCCACTGTACGGGCTGTTGCCGGGCACCGCGTACCGCGTGTGCGTGCTGGCAGCCAACCCGGCGGGCCTGAGCGGGCCGCGGTCCGCGGGCGGGAGGAGCGCGTGCGCCGCCTTCGTCACCAAGCCCAGCCTGGCGCTCGTGCTAGCCGGGCTGTGCGCCGCGGGCGGCCTGCTGCTGGCCAGCACCCTGGCGCTGGCCGCGTGTCTCTGCAGGCGGGGCCGGGCGCCGCGCCCGCAGCGCCACGACACGCACCTCGTGGCCTACAAGAACCCGGCTTTTGACAACCCGCTGGGGCGCCAGACCTCCAGTTAGCCCGCTTCCCCTACTCCGGTCGAACTCGACCTGAACGCAGAAAGGAAGATACCTGAGGGTCAAAAACGACCCCGTCCGCAGTAAGGGTTTCTACTTTCCGCGAAGCCAGCACGCCTCGGGCAATCATGGAGCTTGCCAGATTCTTACTCTGTTCCCGGAAACCTGATGGCAACGCCAGGCCATTCCCGTGGCCACCAGGCCTTCCTGTGTGTTGTTTCGTTTGGGATTTTCAGCAGTTTGCCTCCCAGTGTCCAGTAGAATCGGTAAGTCAGTAGGAAGGGATAAAAAACAGGGAAATTGCAGAAGGCATCCTCTTCTGCGGTGTCAGAAACCACAGCCTCGGCTCTCTCTTGCAGAGAGGCTCCTTCATGGCCAAGCCAGGGCACAGTGAACCACGTTACTCAGGGAGTCCATTGCAGTGGATTCCGATTCCTGAGAATCGGGTCAAGGGGAAGAGGTACTGGTTGTTTCTCAAGGCTTTCTGGGTTTATTAGCGCCTTTCAGATTATGGAAAAATAAAAATAAAAAAAAAGAAGAAAGTATTTACAGCTTTACAGATTAAAACCGCAGTTTTCTCAGAACACGTGTGAAACACGGGAAAGGACTGTCTTAAGTCAGTGTTTACTGCATTTCACCCAAGATTAAGTGGACACGTGAACGATGAATTATTTTTTAGGAAACATAAGCTTGCTTTCAGAGACCTTTTTCTTCAGAAGGAAGGCAAAAGAGAACCTCAGAGCTCTAGCTAGGACCTTCAGAGCACGTCAAACACCTTGAGAATTTGTGTCTTGGTGAAGGATGTCTAGTATATATACCCATTTACTTTTTCACTTTTAGGGAAAAAAGTGATTCTATGAAATTAAAATCGGGGCCATATTTCTAGATTTTAATTTCTCCATTAGCACTTGCTAATTTCCAGTAGCTACTACAAACTGGTAAAGCTGGCTGAAAACAGCAGAACTTTGTTTTCCTACAGTTCAGGCTAGAAATCCAGCGTCAAAGGAATCAGCATGTTGGCTCTTCCTAGAGGCTCTGAAAGGGAACTCATGCCCCTCTGAGCTTCTGAGGGTGGGTAGCACACCTTGGTGTGTCTTGGCTTGCAGACATCACTCCAGCCTGCACTGCCATCTCATGGCATCCTGCCTGGGTCTCTCTGTCCACATTTTTTCTGACAGGGAAACTAGTCATTGGATTGAGGCCCACTGTAATCCACCATGGCCTCATCCTGATGTGACTGTGTCTTCAAAGAAGTCACACTCATAGCTGTTAGATGTTAGACCTTGAACATAACTTTCTTGGGGAACATAATCCAACCCACAACAGCACTTATTTCTGCTGTAAGGAAAAAAAAAAGTTTGAATCCCATGTATCTTGTGTTTCCAAACTGTGCTGCAGAAAACTGAAACTGAATTGTACTATATATTTCTAGGAGTTAGCAGTTCTGAAAGAGCTTCCCAAAATTTTAAGGCGGATCCCCAGTTTCACCACAAATGTAACAAAGAGAACTGGACTAAGTGATTTAAAACATCTCTACAAGCCGGGCTCGGTGGCTCAGCCTGTAATCCCGCGCCTTGGGAGGCTGAGGTGAGTGGATTGCCTGAGCCTGTGGGTTCGAGACCCGCCTGGGCAACTTGGCGAGACCGCATCTCTACAATAAATCAAAAAAAAAAAAAACAACCTCTCTACCAGCTTCTGCTTAAAAACTGCAAAGTAAGCTGGGTGTGATAGTAGGCACCTGCGGTCCCAGTTACTAGGGAGACCTAAAGTGGGGGGATTGCTTGAGCTCGGGAGACCTCGACTCAAAAAATAAATAAACTGCAATGCAAAAGCCAAACATGTACTAATTAAAGTCCTCTGACATATAATTGATACCAATACTTTTTTTTGAGTCAGATTCTCACTCTGTCACCCAGGCTGGAGTGCAGTGGCATGCTCATGGCCACTGCAGCCTCGTTCTGCGGGGCTCAGGTAATTCTTCTGTCTCAGCCTTCCAAGTAGCTGGAACTACAGGGAACTACAGGCATGTGCTAACAGGCCGGCTAATTTTTTGATTTATTGTGGAGACGAGGTTCCGCCAAGTTGCCCAGGCTGGTCTCAAACCCCTGGACTCAAGCAATCCTCTTACCTCAGCCTCCCAAACTGCTGGGATTACAGGCTTGAGCCACTGCGCCCGGCCAATACCAATACTTTTAAGCCTACTATAAAGATTGTGTATTCTGTGAAGATGATGAAATCAATTTCCGTGTTTTGAGTTTGTATTCACGAGTATACACTGGAACAGCCTATACAATTCCAGTATGTTTTGTAACTGGAAAGAATATGTTTTATAACAGGTTGAGGCGGAGAAAGTGTACTAGCTAGAGCAGGACTAAAACCTTAATAGTGAGGTAGGAGTAACTGTGAGTCCAACCACTAGGTCACTCCCAATGGCATCAACACTAAACCATAAATAAAGTGCAAACTACTTCAAGTCCTTTTTCTTAGACACCATTCCTGTGTGGCTCACGTCACTAGTGCCGACTTACAAAGTGTGTCTCTTGGTGGTCTAGCAGTGGGACTTCCACCTCCAGCCTTCCAGCTCCCAGCTGAAGACTGTAGGGGAGGTTCCCCAGCCACACGTGCCCTTCTTAGCCCTCACAGCCCCTTCATCTCATTCGGTGGCACTGCCCCTGGCTGCAGGCTTCAGCTGCTAGCCTGAGAACAAAGAAGCCAGGATCTGTAAGCCAGAGGGGCACACTGATGCAGAACGCCACCACCAAGAGGCATTTCACTTGGAACTTCTCACTTTAATTTCAAGCTGTGTAACAGGCTGTGATTGGGTAGTCTCACGGTATGATTCCATATTGCTCTTGGGTTAAAACCAGGGACAAAGGGTAACAACAGGCCGCTACTGTTGAGAGGAAGCTCTGGACATTGGCCTTCTCTCCCCCTCCCCACAGCCTCCACTCTTCTAAACACAATGGTGTGGCCAGAATGTCTTGTCAGATGGTCCCTAACAATTATTATTACAATGATAATGACACATTGTTTTTACAATGTATCTGAATGGACTGTGAATCAGAAAACTAATGCAAAAGCAGAGGATAAGTATGCTACACAGACCACCCCAAGTGGAAGGTACAATTTTTTTTCCAGCTTTTATTCCTTTAACATCTTAACAAAAGAAGATTCTCCAAAGTTTAAAAAAACCTTTGAAAAATATACAGCTTATTATTTACACAATATATGAGTACAGGTTCCAATATCAATCAAAAATTGCTGTTAGAAACACAGTAGAAGGTGTGCTGTAGCTCACTGCCCTCAGAGACAGTCTCCAACTACCTTTGTTACTTGCTATCCCAGTACACAAACTATTAGGCACCTGAGAGGCTGGAAGACTACTCAACACAAACTTCAATACCTTCTATTTTATTTATGATTTTCAAAACTTGCTGCATTTCCAATCTTTTTTACAACTTTACTTCATCCACAGCTAAGCTAACTTCATGTTCATTATCCTAAATGGTCAGATATTAACCACAGGAACTGTTAACATATACACTGATCTAAAAATCAAACATAAAAATATATAGTCAAGTTATGTATGATGTACATTTAAACCTAAGAAATTCCCCAGTGCTTTGTGAGCAATCTAAATTTTAAAGAGAGGTGTCAACTCTTCATTTTCCATTCTCTGAACTATGTTTTTTAAAAACATATAAAAAAGACTGACATTAGAATTAATTGACCTCATAAATTAATCAAGACACCTAAAATTAAAAATTCTAAATTATAGTTTTATTTGTATTTAAAAATACATTGGAAATTCTTCATATGCCCATGATCACGCTTATTTTCAATGCACCTTACTTAAATTTTGATGACATGGTTTGTTCTGACAAGTCCTTTTTCAAGCTGAACACCAAAACAGGGAAACTCCCATAGAGGTCCATGACCCTGCGCTGATGATGCATACTGCTTCCTTGCTAATGAAGACGGATGACTTTCATCAGCCTTTTATCACCTGAACAGTTTTCCGACCATAATGATAATAACTGTAGGCTGATGCAGCTGTGGTAAAAGCGGTAAAGCACCTTTTATGGAAGGAAAGAAATACAATTTAGTTGTCAAGTCTAAAACACAGTAACAGAATTATAATGAAAACATGTAAAAGAGTTACTTAAAAAGTAAAAAGAGCTGTGTGGCATAATTTTTATTTAACAACAAGAATCTAAATACACTGCTTTTCTTTAAGACTTCACTTGAATTAGTAACATCAAACAAAATTATTCTAGGTAATGAGCCCTAAAAATGAATACTACTGTCAGCTGTCATTTTTAACCATTCTTCTAGGTGTCTGATGCTCGCACAGTATTCTCACAACAGCCTCATCCTAGAGATAAGGAAACAGAGACCCAGAGAATCCACTCAGGGCCTACACAGAACTATGTTTAGCCTGACTTGGTTTCAATTCTAAAGCCCATGTGCTCTTTCCACTGCTCCGTGATGGCTTGGAACATTAGATGCTATTTCCTGCGACTTTTCAGAATTCTAAAATGATTTTTCCTCAACCAGATTCTCCTTGAAATGACATGCATGATGTCCTTGGAAGGCTGAATGCTCACAGCCAATAGATTACTTTTTTAGTGTACCTAGGCATTTCTATTTTTTTTAGGTGAGGGAGAATCATCAAGATTCACTTTTGTTGAATCCAAAACCTGTTCATGCCAGTTTGGTATTCTAAATTCATACATAAACCAAAGAAATCTATGTGTTTGAAAATTTGCTATTTTCTGGCTGGATGTGGTAGCTCATACCTGTAATCTCAGCCTTTTGGGAGGTTGAGGTGAAAGGATCACTTAAAGTCAGGAGTTCCAGATTAGCATGGGAAACACAGTAAGACACCCCACTATAAAAAAAATTTTTTTTTGAGTTGGAGTCTTCCTCCGTCACCCAGGCTGGAGTGCAGTGGCACACTCATGGCCACCCCAGCATTGACCTGCTGGGTTCCAGCGATCCTTATGCCTCAGCCTTCAAGTAGCAAGAACTACAGGCGCATGCCACCATGCCCGGCTAATTTTTTTATTTATTGTAGAGATAAGGTTTTGCCAAGTTGCCCAGGCTGGTCTCAAACCCGTGGGCTCAGGCAGTCCTCTCACCTCGGCCTCCCAAAGTGCTGGGATTACAGGCTTGAACCATCGTGCGTGGTCTATAAAATTTTTTTTGGAAAATTCGTTGGGTGTGATGGTGCATGTGTGTAGCCCTAGCTACTTGGGAGACTGAGGTGAGAGAGTCACTTGAGCCTGAGTTCAAAGTAACAATGAACTATGATCATGCCACTACACTCTAACATGGGCAGCAAAATGAGACTTTGTCTCTAAAAAAAAATTTTTTTTTAAAGAAAGGTTGCTATTTCTGAAAGCCAAGTTGGATGCTTTAAAAGGATGAGTTGATAAAAAATACTGTCTTTCTTTCATGGGTCCATAGGGAAAAAGTATTGTCAAAATAAGTAGGCAGCATGACTGTGAAAAGACTGGAGAAAAAATGATTTAAAAAATCTAGATGGTTCCTACACTCAGATTGCTTTGCAGAAGTTTTAAAGTTCTTGGTAAGCTGAGCACAGTGGCTCGCTCCTGTAATCTCAGCATCTTGGGAGGTCAGGGCAGGAGGAGAGCTTGAGTCCAAGAGTTCAAGACCAGCCTGGGTAACATAGTAAGACCTCATCTCTACAAAAAGTCAAAAAATTAGCTGGGCATGGTGATATGCACCTGTGGTCCCAGCTACCCAGAAGGTGGAGGCAGAAGGATCGCCTGAGCCCAAAAGGTTGAACTGCAGTGAGTCGTGATCATGCCACTGCACTCCAGCCTGGGCGACAGAGTGAGACTCCCACTGGAAAAAAAAAAGTTCTTGCATCACCTTAAAGAATTGAAAAGTGAAAATGAGAGAGGTGTATTATAGATGTAGTTTATCCAAGAAAGTAAAAACTCCCACTGATATACCTATACTCAAAAAGCATCCATCCTATATCAGAAGGTAAAAGGTGAATCAGAATGAATGTACAGTTACGTATTTTAAAGCAAAAAGTATAGCATATATATCATTTTAAAGGATTCTTTGGCTTAACTAACTTTGATTAGCCAGCCATTTTGTGACCCAGACTGCATCAAGCAAGAAAATTTTAATTATAGGATTAAAGTGTGCCAAAATAAAGTACTTCAAAACCAATGTGACACATTTTGAACTCTGAAAGTTTGAGTTTTACACCTTTGCAAGACTACAAATAAGCAATTAGTATAATAAAATCCAAGCTCCTTTTTCCAGCTTTCCCTCGCCCTGCCCCGTTAGCAGGCTGGCCTCACCTCCCCTACCCACTCTCCTACACCCTGGCTTCACTGAGGCTCTGTCCTTCACCTGATGGCCTCCCCTCAGTCTCTTCCTGCACAAAATCCACCTATACCTCATGTCTCAAATGCACTTTCCCCCGAAACTGTCCTTCTTCTTCCCACCCGGAAGTATCTCTCCCTCCTCGGAAATCCCAACACATTATCAGTATATTTTATCCCTTTTAATTTGCATAAAAGCTAACTTCTACATCCCACACTTGACAGTAAGCTTCTTAAGAGTGGTATCAATCACAAAATATAGCCACAGCCTTATCCAGTCAGTACTCAATAAACTCTCTAAGTGTAAAGTCATTCCAGGGCTGTCACAGTAAGTCATTCTGTTAACATTCTCAGAATACAATTCTAAATTTAGCTTACCACAGTATCTGAAGATATATGCTGTCAGCATAATTGAAAACCGGAGCTGCCAAAGAAGCTGCCACCAAGATTAACTGAACTGCTGTGTTTACCTTAAAAATAAGAAGTTATAAATGAACAATGCAGTGCCAACTGGATGCCCTTTGCCAAGCTACCGAGACAAAGACACAGCCCATCACACTGTAACATGACATGCCCTTAGCATGCCTGATGCTCATCTACAACATCCCTTCCCAAGGAGCTGGCATCCACAGGTGAGAACACACAAAAGGGTCACTTCACTAACAGACCCATCTTGTCTCCACAGCTGCCCTTTATAGTGAGGATAATGATGATGTCAGAAAATATCACCACCTTGAATTCCCACAGCAACTCAATAACACTGCAAAATTCTTTGCCTTTTTTCTCAATTGCCCATTAAAGCAGAATATGGAAATAATTAAGCTACCTCGTCATAGGGAAAAGGATATAGGGTTAGGTGACTTGCTGCAGGCACAGCAGACTAAAGGACCCAAACTGGAACCCAGATCTCCTGGTGCCTTATCCATTGCGCCTTTTACTTGCTTACCCATCTCAACCTGTGAGGTTAGAAAATTAATATGACCTCCCATACGACCCCACAATTCCCCTACTGGGAATATACCCAAAGAAACTTAAATCACTCTATGAAAAACACACCTGCACACGCATGTTTATTGCAGCATTACTTACAATAGCAAAACTTGGACCCAACCATGCTGCCCATCAATAGAGGACTGGATAAAAAAAATGTGGTACATACACACGATGGAATATTACAAAGCCATAAAGAAGGACAAAATTATAGGCCGGGCATGGTGGCTCAAGTCTGTAATCCCAGCACTTTGGGAAGCTGAGGCAAGAGATTTGCCTGACCTCAGGGGTTCGAGACCAGCCTGGACAACTTGATGAGACCTCGTCTCCACAATAAATCAAAAAATTAGCTGGGTCTGGTGGCACGCGCCTGTGGTTCCAGCTACTTGGAAGGCTGAGGCGGAAGGATAGCCTGAGCCCAGCAGGTCAAGGCTGCGGTGACCGCAAGCATGCCACTGTACTCCAACCTGGGCAAAAGAATGAGACTCTGACTCCAAAAAATAAAAAAAAAAAAAAGGGACAAAATTATGAACTTCACAGCAACTTGGATGGACTTAGAGGCTATAGTACCGAGTGACCTATCCAAGCAACAAAGAACCAAGTATCACATGTTCTCATTCATACGCGGACCTTGAACAACTACCGTAATATCGTAAGAAAGGGATTGGCAGTAGCGGGAAACTGCTGGGGTTGGCATACCTCATGCAAGGGTACCTGCATAATGAACACTTGTATACCTAACCCTAAATTGTACCTCACATATTTAAAATTAAAAATTTTTTAAAAATTAAAATATACTCATCTCCATAAAAGAGCCTCTCTAGAGTAAATGAGTGGGCTTCCCCACCCTGAGACAGCACTAGGGAGAAAAGAAAATGGAACTAGAGATATGATGGCCATTCCCTCCACCACCATGAGAAGCTTCTGGGAGACAGTCTGGGAAGCATGAGACAGTGGGTGATGTGGAGAGAAGCACCTCTGTTCTAGCACCCATTCTGCTAATGACAGAGATTGCACTTCATTTAAAAATACATCATATATTTTATCTGGAGGCCTGCCTACAAGAACTGGGTTTATTTGAGACATTCATCTCTGTGCCTCTTTACGCCCATCTATGTAGTGCTACATTCAAACTGCCGTACTTGATATAAATATAAGTCATTTGAAGTCAAAACAAACAAACAAAGAACGTTGTGTATGCAGGTAAAGGTCCACCCCAGGGAGCTCTGTATAAAAACAATCACCCCTGTCTCCCACAAATTATGGCATTTTTAACCTGTTAAAACCCTGTCATTAAAGATGGGACAAAAGAATGACTTGAGCAAACATACCAAAGCTACTAGAAAAACAAGGATAGCTTGAGAAACATTAATAGCAATCTTTTTGCGTGCAAAGACTGGCATACAGTTATTGTCCTGAAGGCTCAGGAAAACAGAATGGACACTTAGAAGGAACAGTTGTTCATGAGTGAATAAACATTCTCCTACAGCTTTCCTCTTGCCTGTCAATCCTGAAATGAAAGGACCATGTATATGGTGTTTTCACCACAGTGTGGGAGGCAGTGAAACCAACAGGGACTCCTCATAATCTCTGAATCTCAATCAAGACGCAATTACATTTCAGTTTCCTTCCTCTTCTCTGAATAGTGGAGCAGTGGCCCAATTACCTCACTCAGAGCTTAAGCTATGACCATCAGCCCAAGGTACAACATGTATACTAATGATCCAAAAAGCTTGGAGACAAAAGAACTGGATTACAGTTTCCTGCCTGACCCCACTCTCCAGCCCCTGTACTCAATATATTTAAATCTGTCTCATTTTCAGCTGCTCTAATGGTTTACATCCATTATAATAAACATTCACAGAAAAATAACTTAAAAGAACATTGTGTGTCTCTTACCTTGCTGATGAATGTTGGTTTTAACCTAGCAGTGGCATAGCAAGGATTGAAATATTTAGCAAGTGTTCGCTAGCAGAGAACCAAAAAAGACAAAGTAGTCAATTTATCATTCAAGCTTAAAACACACATTTTGTTATTTAGGTAATAGTTATTGAGTATTACTCTACGCCTGACCTTTGTTAGATAAGCCCTTTATATGTATCTTCTTTTTTATGCTAAATAAGTAGTATCTACAATCTTTACAAATCATACACATTCAATACATACTGAAAATTTACTTTTAACAATTATAGATCTCTTTATTCCTCAATTCCTATAAAATTCGAACACAATAGCTACCATAAAGTTTGCTTGATCACCTCCTTTTACTAAATAAACTCAGTAAAACTCCCTATCACTATTTTCTTGTACAGATTAAAAAACAAAATGAATAAAATTCTGCTTTGTTTTCACTGGCTTACGAGGCAAAAGAGGTATGCTGTGCTTATGTACTCAGATATTTAGAGAACCAGTCAACAAATATGCATCCTACATTCATACATCTGTGATTTTAAAATCCAATTCTAGATTATCCACAGTAGCTGCTAAATTAGACAATAATATCATTTGGATTTATGTGAAACACCTCTAGCAGAGTTTGCTGGTAGGGATGGGGGCTGGCTGGTCTGGTTTTCATGTGCCAATGGCTGAAAAGAGTTTGACTTAAAACAGTAACATGTCTTTTTTTGCCCTAATCCTTAGAACCTGTGAAGATGCCTTTTTAAAATTGACCATTTATGTGCTCACCAAACATCTACTTTCATAGGTGATTCAAATAACAAGACAGTTATTTTTCTAAATTCCTAGCAAATAGATCACAAAATAATTGCCATAAATTATTCCCATAAAGTGAAGCAACCTAAAGTGAATCTTAATTTTTTTTTTTTTTGCATTAAACTACATGTAATGCTAAAAGAATATTTTTTAAAAATAAAACTCACCGGTGTTGGAAGAGTTCGATATCTGACATAAAAAACAGCAGCAATCAACATTACATCTCTCGAAATTATCATATAAGTAAGTGGAACTGAAAATAAAATATAAAATATTTTTAATTGAAATTCTGATAATTACTAAAAGACATTATGAATAAGTCTCATTCAGCCTTACTCAAAACTGGTTGTTTTCCACAAATGAAAATTTTATAATAAACACCTATTGATGATTTAGGTCCCCATAGTGAACCACTGATTTTTAGAGTCTTCTTTAATCTGCCCTCAAAGCAAAGTCCAGACGATGGCTCTGGAAGTCTATGTCTGCCTTTCCGAATGCTGATCCTCTCATCTGTTTGTTTTTTTCCTTGCATGTTTTTAGCTATAAATCTGCAGATATCAGTGTCAGCTCTACTCAACGCCCCCATCTCCTCCTTGGTTACTTCTCAGCTTTGGGAATTTGGGGAAAAGATCATCAGGCTCATTAGATTTACATGGAAGCTACTGGAAAAACAAGGATGGCTTGAGAAGCATTAATAGCATCTTTTTTGTGTGCAAAGGCTGGCATGCAGTTATTGTTCTGAAGGACTCAAACTCTTCTAGAGTTTCAGGAGCTTTGATTCTGGCTTCTGCATTTTAAACTATTGCTGAAGAGTAAACTTTGCTGTATGTACAACTAGTAGATAAACAAAAATATTTTATTTACATCCAGCCAGTTCCTGCCCAGGCAACTGCTCGTTTTCTCCCTGCTCAGTCATTCAATGAATTCAATTTGTCAATAGTTTTCACATCATTTTTCATTTTCACAGCATGGTACCAGAGCCATAGCCAGCAGAAGGATATTTTTAGATAAATACTCAAGAAATCCTACTCCTTTCATTAATGAGAGAGCAGAGAATTTGCTTCACTTTATTCCTTCTGCACTGCAGGAAGTTTTAACTGTAAACATATGAAGTGGGACTCTGCAAAAAGCTGAAATTACCTTTCGGAGGGTTTGGAGAGTGGGCCCCTAATACGTAGTAGTGCCTTCCCCCACTAGGTAAGTGTTCTCAGAACCCTTCTGCATCACTGTGCCAGCTAGTGTTGTTGTGAGAGGCCACGTCCGGCTTCAGTCAATTTTTTTTTTGGAGATTCTTTTTTTTTTCGAGGTGGAGTCTCACTCTGTTGCCCAGGCTGGAGTACAGTGGCACACGCCTTCCAAGTTGCTGGAACTACAGGTGCTGCCACCATATCCTGCTAATGTCTTTTTTATTATTATTTATTGGAGAGACAAGGTCTCGCTAAGTTCTGCCCAGGCTGGTCTTGAACCCCTGGTCTCAGGCAATCATCTGCCTCCCAAAGTGCTGGATTTGCAGGCATGAGCCACTGCACCTAGCCTTTTCTTGGAGATTTTTTCAACACATTTGCCCATTTCATAATGGGTGATTTACGAGAACACCTGTCTCCACTGCACTGCGTGTTCAGTAGTTTTTGATCAAAAATGGCATGACCCCCATGCCCCATCCTCCCTATTTACCCAATCTCACCCCAGCAACGTCATTTCTCCGCAAAAAAAAAAAAAAGTTCTTAAAGGGAATCATTTGTATGCTTTTCACTTAATCACAGATTTAAAATTTAAATCTCTTCTGCTGTTAGCTATGATATAAGTATTGGTCCTTGGTCTAGTTCGTGATGACAACACTATTCCAAAAGAGAAAATGCTTGTCCACTCAAGTCACAGCATTTGGAGCAAAAAGATGGCTGTATAAACCATGCAAGAAAACAGTAAGCCATGATTTTTAGGAGCATTTTTGTACCTGTAATACAAACAACAGCAGAAGCACTAAAAACCATCAAAATTGTTGAGTTCAAAAACTGTTTTGAGCAGTGAAAGCATCTCAGTAGATGTACTGCATCAGACAGAGAGTACTTTGAAGGTGATCAAAGTTTAAACATGTAAAGAATACACAATTTTTTTTTGAGTTGGAGTCTCACTCCATCACCCAGGCTGGAATGCAGTGGAATGCTCACGGCCACCTCAGTGTCGACCTGTTGGACTCAAGCGATCCTTCTGCCTCAGCCTTCCAAGTAGCTGGAACTACAGGCATGTGCTACCACACCCAGCTAATTTTTTGATTCAATATAGAGATGAGGTCTTGCCTAGTTGTCCAGGCTGTTCTCCAACCCGTGGGCTCAGGCAATCCTCTCACCTCGGCCTCCCAAAGTGCTGGGATTACAGGCTTGAGCCACCGCGCCCAGCCAGAATACACAATTTTTAATAAATAAATTCTGTCTTTTGGTGGTCCCCCCATATATGTTTTACAACAACAGAAATAACTATTTTTAAAAAGGAAAAAACACTAGGCTCAAATGGTTTCAATTACCAACATAAAAGGATCATGCATATCCCTTCCATAATACTTTCAAACAACTCTCTTATGAATTATTTGAGGCAATACTTATGGGCCTCTCCAGTTTTGACATTCAATTGGCTCTGCAATTTGAATAAAATTTCACTTAATCACAGATTTAAAATTTAAATCTCTTCTGCTGTTAGCTATGATATAAGTGTTGGTCCTTGGCCTAGTTCTTGATGACAACACTATTCCAAAAGAGAAAATGCTTGTCCACTCAAGTCACAGCATTTGGAGCAAAAAGATGGCTGTATAAACCATGCAAGAAAACAGTAAGCCATGATTTTTAGGAGCATTTTTGTACCTATAATACAAACTTTTCTATAGCAACTATTAGCTGGCAAAATCTAACATCAACCACGCTTCTAAAATGCAGCAAACTCATGCAAATTAAAACCCCTGTATCATTAATATGGAGGAACATGCAAGACTCCACACAATCAGGAACGTAGGTCTATGGAATTCACAGTCTATGACCAGCAGGGTGGTCTAGCAATTAGCATCTCTGGACTCTACCATCTCTAACAGCCTGATGGGAGAAAGGGCTGTTAACAAAATAAAGTGTTCCCCAAACTTACTGTTCTTCCAAAAATCACCTGGGGAAAGTTTTGTAAAAGCCCAGATGAAAGCTCTCTGGGTGATTCGCACACACACACAGGCTGGGACCTTTCTGCAGCTGGTAGTCTCAAAGGCCTCTTCCAACTGACTCCTGTTAGGGTTTTGGTTTTGGGCAATTTTATCCAGTTCTGGCTTTCTCTCTTGGCCTTCCCTTCTCTTTTCTTCTAGGACTAAAGTAGCTTTCATTTTTGCCTACTAGAGTATGATAGCATTAGTGATGGATAGAACAATGTAAATGTGTCAGAGAAAGTTCCTGTCCCCAATTGCTAGTTCTGAAATACAGTCTGAAATACAGGTAATGTTTGCAACCCGGAGGGCCATCATGGGCAAGTTTTATTAGCATTAAAGGGAATAGTTCATACAATCTTTATATATTAAAAGTTGTCGACATCAATGCCATAGGCTTTTGCACTAAAAACAATAAATCTAACAGAAAATTCCAGAAATGGATTTAAACCAGAAATAATAAGATACCAAAAATGTGCCTCATTGGCAAATGTGAAACAAATGCACATAAGTAGAAATGAACTCTACTTATGCCCACTATTCTATAACAAATATAGCATGTCAAAGAATCAGTTTTCATCCTTCTCTCCATTCTCATAAGACCAAGGAAAAAAGCAGAACAATTTATTATCCTAGCTAAGGAAGAAAGCAAATGTCTTACTCTTAACAAAATAAAGCTATTAAAATCAAGGTAGGTGTAACTTTTTAAAATGCAGTATGAAAGTAAGAACATGAAAGACTGCATATATGCATCTCTCTACTTTCCAAAACCTTCTAAAATGACAGGACACATCAAAAGAAATGAAAGGATATAAAGTAAAAAAGAGAATGACTAGAAGAGACACATTTCAAAACTTTGACTAAGTAATAAGGTAGAGAGAGCCAGAACCTAAGTCCTTCAGAAAGGAATGCCCACAGGAAGCAGGCCAACTTGCACAGAGAAACTCAGAAAGTCCACAGCAAGAGCAGTTCATCACTGCCCACTGAGCCCTTCCTAACACCCTTTTACTATGTCTCTACCCCAGTTTTTACATTTTTAAATGGTTGGGGAAAAGTCAAGAGTGCTATTTCATGACATGAGAAAATTGTAGGAACTTCAATTTCCAGTGTCCATAGTAAAATGTTACTGGAACACATTCACACTCATTAATTTATGTATTTCCTATGGCTGCTTTCAGGCTACAACAGCAGAGCTCAGTAGTTGTGACAGAGATTACATAGCCCACAAAATATTTACCACCTGGTCCTTTACAGTAAAACACTGCTAACTCCAATCCACGTGTAACCCTCTGACCCTAGGGGCACTAGGGATTAAGTGAGGATCTACATACTGGATCCTGAGACCAGCTTCCTCCCACAGCTTAGCTCCTGAAACACTGGTGACAAGGCCTCTCTAATCCCCAGGCAGACAGAGAGCTATGATCTCCAGAACTGACATAAAGACACTGAGAATTCAGGGCCCTGCACCCCAAAGCCTAGAGAGCTCCCAATGAACGTTTCATGCCTCACTCAAATACAAATGAGCAGCCAAACATCATTAAACATTTCAATAATGTCTCCATCATGAAAGAGAGGCGAAAACATAAAACAGAATTCAAAAGAAAGAGATACAATACAGGGATTAAAAAAATCCTTAAAAATAAATACAGGCGTATCTCAGAGATAATGTGGACTGGATTCCAGACCCCCACAATAAAGTTAATATCACTATAAACCAAGTCACATCACTTTTTCACAGTGTATATAAAAGTTATATCTATACTATACTATAATATATTCGGTATGCGGTAGCATTATATATTTTAAAAATTATACTTTATTAAAAAATAGTTTATTGCTAAAAAATGCTCATGGTCATCTGAGCCTTCAGCTAGTTGTTATAATTTGATGGTGGAGTCTCGCCTCTATGTTGACGACTGCTGACTAATCAAGAGTGGTGGTTCCCGAAGGTTGGGTGGCTGTGGCAATTTCTTAAAATAAAACAATGATGTCAAAGACACGTCAATTGACTCCTCCTTTCATGAAAGATTTCTCTGTAGCATGCAATGCTACTTGATATCATTTTTCCCACAGTAGAGCTTTGTTCAAAACTGAAGTCAATCCTCTCAAGCCTGCCACTGCTTTATCAACTAAGTTTAAGTAATATTCTAAATCCTTGGTTGTCATTTCAATAATGTTCATAGCATCTTCACCAATAAGAGATTCCATCTGGCCATTGCCTTGCTAGACTCTGGTGTGGCCATGTGCTCTTTGAGCTATGGCTGTCGATATGTTTCCTGGCTTTGGTCCACCCCCTCCCCTGCCTTGGGGAGGTGAATCTTCTCTTCTCTCTCTCTAATTTACTTTTAAATAAACTATACTTTCTAATCTAAAAAAAAAAAAAACAACAGATTCCATCTCTAGAAACCTCTTTCTTTGTTCATCCACAAGAAGCAACTTCTTATAAGATGTATCATGAGATTGCACCAATTCAGTCATATCTTCAGGCTCCACTTCTAATTCTAGTTCTCTTGCTACTTCTACCACACATGCTGTGACTTCTCCCAAGGAAGCCTTGAACAATTCAAAGTCATTCATAAGAATCTAAAATCAGCATCTTCAAAACGCCTATTAATGTTAACATTTTGACCACTCATGAATCACAGATGTTCTTAATGTCATCTAGAATGGTAAATCCTTTCCAGAGGTTTTCTGATTTACTCTGCCCACATCCCTCAAAGGCAGCTGTAGTCTTATAAAATGTATTTCTTAAATAATAAGACTTGAACATTGAAATGATTCTTTGATTCATGGGCTACAGAATGACTGCTGTGTCTGCAGGCATAAAAACAATATTAATATCCTTGTACACCTCCAACAGAGTTCTTGGGTGACCAAGTACATTGCCAGTGAACAGTAATATTTTGTTTTGGGGGGGGTTGTTTTTTGTTTTGAGCTGGAGTCTTACTCTGTCACTCAGGCTGGAGTGTAGAGGCACACTCATGGCCACCACAGCCTTGATCTGCTGGGCTCACATCATTCTTCCGCCTCAGCCTTCCAAGTAGCTGGAACTACAAGTGCACACGACAACACCCGGCTAATTTTTTGATTTATTGTAGAGATGAGGTCTCGCCAAGTTGCCCGGGTTGATCTCAAACCTGTGGGCTCTTGTCTCCGCCTCCCAAAATGCTGAGATTACAGACGTGAGCCATCATGCCCGGCTGAACAGTAATATTTTGAAAGGAATCTTTTTTTCCCAGCAGTATGTCTCAACAGTAGGCTTAAAATGTTCAGTAAACCATGCTGTACACAGATTTGCTGTCATCCAGGCTTTGCTGTTTCACTTCTAGAGCACAGGCAGAGTAGAATGACCTCTTAAAAGCCCTGATTTTTCAGAATGGTAAATGAGCACTGGTTTCAACTTAAACTCACCAACTGCATTAGCCCCTAACAAGAAAATTGGCCCATCCTTTGAAGCTTGAAGCCAGGCAATGACTTCACTCTAGCTATGAAAGTCCTAGATGGCATCCTCTTCCAATAAAAGGCTGTTTCATCTACATTGACAATCAGTTGTTTAGCACAGCCATCTTCATTAGTGATCTTAGCTAATCTTCAGGATAACTTGCTGCAGCTTCTACACCAGCACTTGATGCTTCATCTTAGACTTTTATGTTATGGAGATGGCCTCTTTCCTTAAACCTCACTGCCACCTTCCAACTTTTCTTATGTAGATTCCTCACCTACCTCAGCCTTCACAGAACTGAAGAGAGTTAGGGCCTTGTTCCGGATCAGGCTTTGGCTTATGGGAATATTGTGGCTGGCTTGATTTTTCTATCAAGACCACCCAAACTTTCTCCAGATAAGCAATAAGGCTGTTCAGCTCTATCACTTCTTTCAAGAACTGTTCCTTTGCATCCACAACTTGGCTAAATGTGTGGAGCAAGAGGCCTGGCTTTCAGTCTTTCTCAGTTTTCAATATGCCTTCCTCACTAAGTTTACTCATTTCTAGATTTTTATGTAAAGTGAGAAACGTGCAATCTTTCACTTGAATGCTTAGAGGTCATTGTGAAGTGTATTAATTGGCCTAATTTCAATATTATTGTATTTCAGGAAA